>JAJOOS010016099.1:0-19141 GCA_029582725.1 Solanum chiquidenum
CTCTAGATGCCGGACCAAGGATTTAGAGATACCTAACTTATCACTTTGCATGTAATACACTAGGAAAGGATTGGTGTTACTAGGATTACTGCGTTATGAGCTTGTGGGGAACACGTATACCCTAGTTGTTCTTCTCATCTTGATAACAACCAAAATTGACTACTAAATTCTGATTACTTGTTGAATTTTCATAATTGATTAACAAAACCCCCCTTTTAATTAATTGTTGTTTTCTTGGAAATACTTTGACTAATTGAATATAAACATGGGTTAAAGTAAAGTCTAAACCATTTTCCTCGTGGGATCGACCCCAACCTACAAGTTGGGTTCTTTACTTGATAACGATCGCTTATGCTTCTTTAGGGAGGTGTAATTTGAGCGTATCAACCCCCCACAATAATAATGAACTAAAGTTACTTCAAGAAGTATCTCATATGTTTTCAAAGACTTTAATGATGTTATCTTGCATTTACCATGTTTTATGACTTATGTTTTCTAATCCTTTTATATCATGTTTTAGCTTGGTCAATTGCATGCCATGAAATGTCCTCCCCTTAGCATTATTTAAATGCTTTATTCATATCTACCATACTTGGTACATTATTTTGTACTAACGCATACTCTTGCCTACATTTCCCCAAATGTAGGGTCTGACAGTCAGGTTTCTCAGTTTTGTGGCTAGTGGTTGATTACGAGGTTCCCTAGCTTTGTTGAGTCTTTATGCTTCGAGGATGGGTTTTCATTGTTTCAGTTTAATTCTTGTATTTCAGTTTTAGACAAGATGTATGGGCTAGGCCCAATTTCATTATATTGTACTAGATGGCTAATGAGACAAGTGTTTTAGACTTCCGCTTTTCTTTTATAAAACTATTGGACTTGGACTATTGTTTTACTTCTATTGTTCTATTTATCATGTTATGAATGCTAAGTGGCTTGTATGGGGTCTTGCGGGGTCCTATACATCATGTTACATCTAGGGGGTACCCCTTGGTCATGACAAATTTGGTAATCAGAGCACAATGTTTAGAATGGTCCAAGGATGTCTCATAAGCCACGTCGATTAAAGTCTTGTTCATAAGTGTGAAGAGCTCCACATTTATGAATGAGAGGCTACAAGATGATTAGGAAACTCCACTTCTTCAATTACTCTAAAGTTGAGAGATAGAGTTTAACTCTATAAGGTCTCTCTCCTAATCCTTATATGATGTTCTACATGATATGGCTACTCGAAGAGCTTATGCTAGAAGGAATGTGAGGGACAATATGGAAAAAGAAGCTCCTCCCCAAGCTCCTCAACTTCCGATCGATCCTTTGGCCGAGCAAGTGACTAATGCAGAGCTTAGGGCTATTTTTCAAGTGTTTGATCAAGCCATGACGGCCCAAGACACTAAGGAGGTTGCGGTTCCCATGAACCCAAATATTGGTACATCGGCATCTAGAGTGAGGGACTTCTCTAGGATGAATCCTCCAGAGTTTCATGGTTCTAAGGTTTAGGAAGATTCTCAAGAGTTCATTTATGAGGTATACAAGGTGTTGATGATCATGAGAGTGACGCCGGTGTAAAAGGCGGAGTTGGCCGCTTATCAACTTAAGGGTGTAGCTCAAATTTGGTATAACTAATGGAAAGAAGGTAGATGGGAAGATGTGGGTCCTCTTGATTGGGATAAGCTTAAAGTTGCTTTCCTTAATAGGTTTTTCCCCTTGAGATGAGGGAAACCAAGGTGCTTGAGTTCATTAACCTTCGACAAGGCTGATTGAGTGTGAAATAATATGCTCTAAAGTTCACACAATTGTCTAAATATGCTACAAAAATGGTTGCCGATTCAAGGGCAATGATGAGTAAGTTCGTTTGGGCTGTGTCCGAAATGGTGGTTAAAGAGTGCCGAACGCCATAATGATTAATGACATGGACATATCTCGTCTCATGGTTCATGAACAACAGATTGAAGAGGAGAAACTTAAGGAAAAGTCTAGGGATACAAAGAGGGATAAAGTCGGTGATGGTAATTTCTCTCAAGCAAGGTCCGATGGACATGGTCGTCCCAGATTTCGACAAAGGTTTTTCGGTCAAGGTTCCTCCAATGCTCCTTATAAGTTCAACACATATAAGGTGTCTAAATCTAAGCCTCAAGGAGTTAATAGTAGTGGATATTCATTGCCCATGTCTACTTGTACTAGGTATGGAAAGAAGCACGAGGGTAAGTGCCTAGCCGGCAAGGATGGTTACTTTAGTTGTGGTAAGAGTGGTCATAAAATGAGGGATTGCTCGATACTTATGGCTAAAGGAAGAGAGGGCAAGAAAGCCCTCCCTCTAGCATGATATAAATGTTTTATGCATAACTATCATACTTGGTACATTGTTTTGTACTAACACATACTTTTGCCTACTTTTCCCCAAATGTAAGGTCCAACAGTCAGGTTTCACAGTTTTGTGGCTAGTGGTTGATTACGAGGTTCCCAAGCTTTGGTGAGTCCTCATGCTTCGATGATGAGTTTTCATTGTTTTAGTTTACTTCTTGTATTTCAGTTTTGGACATGATGTATGGGATAGGCCCAATTTCATTCTATTGTACTAGATGGCTAATGAATCAAGTGTTTTAGACTTCCGCTTTTTTTTATATAAAACTATTGGACTTAGACTATTGTTTTACTTTTAGTATTCTATTTCTCATGTTATGAATGTTAAGTGGCTTGTATGGGGTCTTTTGGAGTCCTATATGCCATGTTACATCTAGGGGTACCCCTGGATCGTGATAGGGCTTTACTTTCACGAAGGTCGCGGAAGTGAATTTCCTTTCGCAATCGCTATGGTCAGGCCACTTGGCCCTTCGCTTTTACAATAAAACCTTCACTTTTGTGAAGGTCATGAAAGAGACTAACCCTTCGCAAACGCCAGGTACTACAAATCCCAGACACCAGAAAAACCAGCCAACACTCAAAACATCAAAATGACCCTCAATTCTTTTGGGAATCCTGTACACACAAACCATATATGCAATTTCACTAAACTCGGTGTTTAAGACTTAATGGAACCATCGAAATACGACTACGAGGTCTCCTTGACCTGAAAATTATGAAAGTCTCAAGAAATGAACATAACACATAAAAAGGTTAAATCAAGCTTGAGACTTCTGAAAATTCAACCAAGACCTCAACGAGGCATAAATTCATCCCCCAAATCCATGTAACTCTTAGAATTATAATCCGAGCATTCGAACCCCAAATTTTAACTAAAGTTAACCGAAAGACAAAAATTTCACAAAGTCCCAACTTAGGAGCTCTAATCTTCAAAAAGACTCCGAATCTGAAACTGACAGTTCTATAAGACCAAATTCCACATTCCAGAACTCATGAAATCGACAAAATTCGGTTCCAACACTCAAAACTCCAAAAGCCACCAAAACTACTTTTTAAAATTTTTCCTTTTGAAACCAAAAACTTACATAATTCACAACTTTTTACTCAAAGTTTGAAATCAATTTCAAAACAATCAGAAATGATTCTGGGTCAATATTGGGAGGGGTAAAATGGTAATTTTAAAAAAATAATCAAAATGACCTTACGGGTCATTATATAAAATATATAAAATGATAATTGATGGTGGTGATTGTCAGTAGTGATCTATGTTTGTTATGGTAATGATGTTTGACAATGATGCTTGTAATAGTGGCTAGTGGTGATGACAAGTGGTTGCAGTGATGGGCAACAATGGTTTGGTTGAGGATAACATCTGTAAACATTATCAAAAATATTATCCAAACAAAATTAAGTCACAACTAAGGATTCTTTGGACAATAAATTGTCATTAAATAAGTAGTAGGGACAAAAGTTAAAGATCATCAATTTGCGGAATAAAAATTAAAGACCGCCAAAATAGGGTAGTCCATGCAAGAACTTGGAATGTAGGACTTTATAACAAATACTATCCAGACCTGTTCGGATCCACTAAGTTACTGTAACATAAAAAGCCAACACATTTAGTGATTAATAAATGAATAATTTAAAATTAAGATATCTATTAAGTGCAAATAAATGAGGATTTAGTAATATCGTGTGTATGACCTACAAATTTAGTTATGTAGATATATGATAGGAAAATTTATTATTTTTTACAATATAAATGCACATGACTATCTTTTATTTTCATAATATTAGGAGTTTTGAATTTAAATATATAATATTATCAATTTTACATATTTTTACATTTTTATCTAATAAAAGATATTTAACAATTTGAATATCAAATGAATTCTTTTAATGAGTTTGTTGTGTATTTTAGATTTTTTTTGTTTTGATATTTAGTTTTTTTTGGTTGCTATTTTGTTTAGTATAATTTATTATATATCATCTCACTTATTTATATTTTTATTATTAAGTTAGTTCTATCTCTCAAGTTTTTAAATGGCAAAAAAAGGAATAAACGAGAAATATAGTGCAAAGATGTGAAAAAGACAATAGTAGCACCATCTTCTTAGATTTTATCAGCACTTTTTTATGGGTTACTTAGAAAATTAAACTCAAAATTTCAGAACCAGTGGGAAAAATTCCCTTGAATTTTTCCCTTTTTTTCTCAAAGGGCTAAATTATCTCTCCCTAACTCACAAAATTTTAGGGTTTAACATAATCAATTCCCTCTCTTCATCATCTTCTCTATAGAGTAAGTTTTTGCAATCCAAATTGAAAAGGTTAGCAATTTATGATTCTCTTTTTTCTTTTATCTCTTGTAGAGTTCGTATCTAAAATGCTTTGTAATATGCTTGCCAATCTACCTATTATTAAAAGTATTGGGTTATATTTTGGTTCAATTTTCTTTCGGTTCCTATGTTTCGAGGTCTAATTGTTAATCTTATCATGTAAGAGTCATCATTATTGTTTTTGCAAAGGATTGTCTGCTCTTTAAAAAGAGGGTCTCTAGTAAGAGATTGTATATTTGTATAATAGATCTTAGGGTATGAAAGGTTTTATTTTCTAGTTTCAAGATTTCAACTCAAGGGAGAACTTTCTTGCACACTCATTTGATTCCTTTGGGTAAATAATCATGAACTGAAATCACTAAAGGGGTTGCTTCTATAGGTCATTCTTATATGAAATCACTGGATTTCTATGTCAATTAATGAATTACAATATTAATTGGCCTTGTACTGATTGTTGGAGTCTTGGAAAAAAACTTATTCTCATTAGCTGCGAGTCTTTGCCAAGAAAAAGATGCTTTGCAAAGACAATGTCAAAGGTTGGAATACTTTCTTTTCATGATTCGCCTTCAATTATATTGGAAAGATTTATGGTTAGAGTGGTATTGGTTGCAACAATTTGTCTTGGTTGAATGTTAAGAAACCTATTAGAGAAAGTGATGGTTGTTTTTATATAGGAAGTAGTGGGGTTATGATAGTCGGAGATACGTTAAGGATAGTAGGGGGGAGAATAATCTTTTAATTGATGATGTATTAGCAATTTTGGAAATGGTGGAGGAATTAGAATTGAATTTGATATTGGTAGGGGATCTGGTAAATTTAAAGCTAGAATTGTTGAAAGGAATATGACTATATGAATGTTCTCCTATGTTTGAATGTTAATGAATTCATTGCTGCAAGGATCTTGTCCCATTGTATTTAAGTTTAGATCACCAGTTTCTCTTTCACGATAATGCATTTGATTTGGTTCATGAGGGAAATGTATTAGATGTTAGCAACAACAGACGCCTTGAGAAATTAGAGCTTTTAGTCTTGACATTGATAGAGTTTTGATGGCTAGAGGATTGTTTTGATTGGATAATTTATATTATTCCAGTGAAGACAAGAAAAATGTATTAACTAAGTTAATCGAAGGTTTTAGGTATCATGGTAAAAACTCATTTCAGTCGTTCTTTTTTAAGGGGCATGCAAAGTCCAAAGTAGATAAATAAAAGTGAACAGAGGGAATACTTTCCACCATTTCTTTTGTTTCTTTTACCCTCCCTTCTTTTTATCTTTTAACTTATCGGTAAAGAATTTTGAATATTTTGTGCACACATACGCGCTGCCTTAGACTTTGAAATCTATTGGTTGCACACACACCAATGCTCGTCCTTTCAAATCTTCCATTCAATCATTATTGGCTCAAATTCACCACCTCCACAAACACGCCAACCAGCAAGAAAACAGCCCGAAAAAGGGAACCAATATATTTGGAAAACAAGTAATTTCTACGCCAAATGGAGGTATACTTTTTCATCAAATGATTTGATTTGTTAACTCCATTGCAGTCCAAGAATATAACTATAAGGAAAGAAAGGTATTAATTTCCAGTCATTTGGTGCCATAATATTTGAATGCATCGAGTACAAAAAAAGATTTTACAAGAGCTAGTTTCTATGTTAGAATTTATGGGCACACTGCTAATTGACAACTATGATAGTTACACTTACAATATATTTCAACAGCTCTCAATCGTTAGTAGCAGGAAGTTCACTCAATCATATATTATTTATGAGTTCTCACACATAGTTTAAACCATCAATTTGGTAACAATAAAAAAACTTGTACTATATAATCACTCATCCTGTCATAGCTTTTTTGTCTTGAAGTTGAAATGATTCAGTTTTCCTATATTGACTTATTCTAAACTCATTAAAATATTTACTCCTTAAAATTTGGTTGTATGTCTATTTCTTCTGTTTTTTCTTTTGGTCTGTAGTTAGCAATTATAATTTGATAGCTCTACTATTTGATACATTTAAAAAATTCCAGTTCTCTATAGATAAATGTAGTTCTCTTAGACAAGAACTATTCTTTGACAAACATTAATTTATGACGGGAAAATTATTATCTTGAGCAGACCTATTGCTAAATTTATGTTTGTCCCTTTCACTTTCTTCCTTAAGAGACCCCCACCCCATCCCAAAGACAAGTATCATTAGCATTGTGCTAATGCAAAAATTAGATGTTCCGAGCAATTCAGTATTGTCTTTCTCCTTCAGTAAAAAAAAACTAGCCCAGGAGAAGTTCTCTATATCTAAGTCGTGATATATGGAGTGCAAGAAAATGTGACAATAATTGAATAGTAATGTGAAGTTGTAGGTGACGTTCTTCGTCTGTTCTACAAATCAATCATTATTTCATATAGTTCCCTCTTTATTCACTTTGGTCTCTAGTAAAATACATTAAAGGAATATAAAATTCGAAAAGGAACAACTCTTCTGAGTTCCCCTCATGTGAATATATTTTGTTTTACATTCACGAAGTAGAGGTAGGATTTGAAAAACGTTCCTTCCCTTTTGCACCTTAAGTTTCTAAGCATCCCCTCATCTGATATCTATGATAGGCCTCTAATTTGTTCCGTCTTGAATTTTTTCACCAAAATAATTGTTGTTTTTTCTTATGACAAGTAAGAAAATGACATGAGCACACTATAGGATGAAGGTGTGGATCTTATAGGACGAGGGTGTGGATCTTACTTCAATAACAATTTTAAAAATATACAAATTATATGTATGTGACAAGTTGTTACTTGATTCAATAGATTCAGATTATCTTTTTAATAACAGAAGAAGAAAAAGGTAAATTTTGAGATTCTCAAATTTAGCTTTTCTTTCATGATGGCTTTTCCTGAAATATTGTTGCTTCTAGATTGTTTTAACTTGATAAATTAATGATCGTTGACAAAATGCAGTGATTATAAAAAATTCATTAAATTTAGATTAATCATTCGTGTTCTATTATATTTTGACAATTTTGGTTGCGAGTTGTCACTTGATTAAGTCATCTAGAACTTACTCATCTTTGACTGTGCAATTTTCCATTTTTTTCCTGAATTATACTAGATTGACATAATTTTGTGATGTCTAACATTTTTATTCTTGGTTATATTACTAACCCTTCATCGTTGCATATAAACCAGATATGTGAAGGTACTATTTTGTATGCATAATTTGAACCTTAATTTGAATGAATAGGTGTTTTGATCTACACCTTTGGAATCTAACGGTATTCTATGTAATATGTGAAATTTATAAGTAACGGAAATGATCTGAATAATCAAAAGAGAGGCTATTATCTCTTTTATATTCTCTCTGTTTTGTTTTTGAATTTCTTGACTTGGTTGTTTGTTATGACACAACAAAATAAAGCTAAATTATCACGTCTTTTAGTCTTTATCTCGAGCCTTACAGGGATATGCGTAAATATCTATATATATTCTGTAATTTGTTTGATTTTAGGCAGTACTTTAAATTGAGTATGCTTTTCATCTATGATTCCTCTAGAACTAGGAAAGGTTGTGGTAAGTCTTGAAAAAATGAAGAAGTATATGAGTAGAAAGATGAAATAGAGATCTCAAATGGTAAGGGAAGGCCAACTAAGCCAATTCAATAGGAAAAACTATCAAATTAGAACGGCCGGCCTGTTTGGACGGTAGAACGGGGAGAGGGGGAGTCGTGCCCATTCTCTATCCGGACACGAGCAGGAACATAAAAAATAATGGAAAGGCGAATACATGTACATGATGTAACGACATATTCCAAAATACGTGATCCGATTTGATAGGCTGCCCGCAGAAAGGAAAGAGTTTACCGACCGCATAACAATTTATTCTTGTGTGTAGCGCCGTGGGCCCATGTCTCCCGAACATGAGTGGGAAATCATTTTCAGAAGTTTTATTTCGCTTCCAGAAAAGTGGAAGGAACTCACATAGGAGGGCAAAGATGCAACACTAATTAGGTGTCACATAAGGGTTTTATGCTCTTATAAATTTGTTATTGATAATGATTAAATTGAGTTCTTTTCTTTTGGATTCTACTATTATTCATCCATCTTTTTTTTTTTGGCGAACTCCTAGGCAATATCTAGTAGTAAGTCCACCCATGGTCTCTTTTGCTTTCTTCTTTGAGATTCTTATTTTCTATTTTTGAAAAATAAATAATAAAAATTTATTACCACAGAAACTAGCAAACTAGAAAACAAATATCTAGTATATCAGATCAACTACTGACTATTCAAACTAGAACTAGGGTTATATATTCATCTCTTCAATCTTCCTTGCTAAACTCTTCCTCATGGATCCTCTAAAAAAGAAATTTTGCAAAATCCTCTAAAGAAGATAACAACTTCAGGATCAAAACTTTTAGCCTGTAAGACAATATTATAGCTCTTAATTAAAATACTGTAAGCTTATGCTACCAAAACCATTCTGTAAATTACATAAGATGTCTTTACTTTAGCATGCACCTATGCCTATTCAAATTCTAAATCCTATTCAAATACCTATGTAAGCACTCCTTGCTAGTGGAAAATCTTACTCCATACGACTTTAGAAAACTCACACATAAAATGCAATTACTTTTTGTGATGTAGAACAAATTTTTTGAATTGCATGCCTCTTGTAAACTTGTGGGCACAATAGTTATGATTCCGGATTTTTAACTGACTTTACTTTCTAGACACAACATCCAACTATATAACTCAAATTGTCTCTTCTTTCTCATTTTTTCTTACATTGTAGAGTGAGAGTACAATGGTTTATGAAATAAAAAAGAAATATAGCACATAAGTTCAAATGAAGTGCATGCGCAGGCTTCTCCTAATACGAGGACTGGATTTTAATGAATCACTCTTTACTCAAAAAGTAACACCCAAGGGTATTTTATTCGATCGTGTAATATTAATGATTCATTGATAGAGGATGATTGTAAATTGTATGTCAATATCAAATGTGTTCATGTGTGCATAAATTTCTTTCCTCTTTTGATATTCTGATTTGATCTCTTCACATATCTTCTTCTCCTTTTCTGGCATATTATTTCCTTTTAATATGACTTGATTTAATAGCCTTCTCCTTGGTGAAAGCAGAAAGATTTTTTCGTTGATTGCTTCTTGGTTTCCTTTGTGATTGGATGAGTTGTCCTTTAGCTGATTTGATTGGTCCCTGATTTACTCCGTAGGTTGGATTTTTGTTAGCTTGGTTTAGTGTGATTTATTTCCTTTCTTTTGTGATCTTCCTAGCATTCCATCAGTGTATTTATTTACTTCTTTTCCTATTAGAATATCTTCAGTCAATTGTCGTTGATCAAAATCAGAGTTATATAGGGCTAACAATCTCTCCCTTTTTGATAATCACAATTAATACACAAATGAAAAGGATTAGGTTCTAAGGAGACTTTCCTATTTAAGTGTGAAGCTCCCCCTCTTTATATGCTTTCCCTGTCTAAGATATTTGTGGGATTTTCGCTCTTTTTCTATGATAAAAAAGAAGCATAGACACACATAATGAAACAACAATTGCACATAGTGAATATGCATAGTAAAAAAAAAAACAATAGAGCAGTTTTAAGAGGACATATATACCCTCAAAACACATAACCATAAAAAAAAATAAAGGACAAACCCCCAATGAAAATATTCTCTTTAACAAGCACCAAAAATTGAGAACGAGGACTACTAATGATCATCGAGAAAGTAATTAAGAGAGTTCAAAATGTTTTTACTAAAGATATTGTAGGAACATTCCACATTTTTGGAGAATTTGGAGAAAGATGTCTGGAGCTCCATCCTTGAAAGAGTTGACTAGCTTGAGCAACTTATTCACAGTAGAGCTCCCTTCTTGTTTCAACCCATCCATGGAAATATGGAGCATGCCTACATTGGTACTGGTGTCCTTGTTGAGGCTACATAGCTTCTCTATAGTTTTCTGGATAATGTCTAAACTATTTTTCGTAGCAAGCAATCTGGTCTTGATGTCATCTGCATACTGAAGCAATTGAGTAGTAGATTATCGGAAGATCCTTGTTAATTTGATGGTTTCCACCTTGGATTTCATGGATTCCTTCTTGTGCCATTTCTCACTAACTATCACTTAAACCATGCTTGAAAATCTGTGAGTGTCATAGGTTGTAGAAACTTCAACTTCAAGTGGTTTAAACTCTAGAGAAATCGGCAAAAAGTCACAGAATTCTAGAGATAAGAAGACCATAACGTAGGATAGCAGTAGAATTTGAGTTTTTTTGCATTTTCTACCATGTATTCTTAAACCACAAAGCGCAATTAATCATATATTTCTTAAGCAGACAATAGAGAACAAGCACATCACAAGTTTAGATGCTGCTCATGTACCCCTTTCGGGGAACCAAAGTTGTAGTAATTATGTGGTCCAAGATGTGATTCTCGAAGCAAAGAGATAGATGGTCAAATAAAAAAATTGAAACTTCGTTCTACCACATGCTGTTTTGGACACTTCTAGAGACACTTTAAAATTTTCATGCCAGAGGCCATTCATATAGGGGACAATGTCAGAAAATATTGTACCAAACACATCTTCGTATAACAATTCATTCATAAGAAACACGACTTTCATAAGAACAATTTCCAACTCAGCACTATCTATAAAGACTTGAGATTAGCATAAACAGACGAACAACTTCTTCATAAAACTCAAAATCATAGAGAGTAAAGAACAAAACTAACTTCCAAGCATTGAGAAAAGTACTTACCGGTTAATGAGAATCCTTCAACTAACTAAGATTAACAACTCAGCCATGAACTACAAGTTGAATTTTGAAAGCTTCATACTTGTTCATATGCTCAACACCTCAAAACATTTGCATTTCCTTTGGAGGGGGAGATCCAAACACATCAGGACGCAATTTATTGGTATCCTTCTTGTTCATGGAGGATGACATCTTCTTGGAGGAAAGAGATGGAGAATTAGAGGTGTCTTCTAAAGAATCAGAAGAAAATGAATGAATGTCATGATCAAGAGTTTCAAAAGACTATTGAAGGTTCTTCTGAAACCCTTAATCATGAAACTCTTTCACTTACTTCTGATTCTTCATAAGACACCTCAATATGTCCCTATCTTTCCTTAAAAAAGAGACCATCCTTCCTGGAAAAAAAGGATACCAAGAAATTACGTCCTAATGTGTTTGGATCTCTCTCTCCAAAGGACATGCAAAGGTTGTGATGTGTTGAGCATAAGAACATGTATTAAGCTTTAAAATATCAACCCATAAAACATGGTTGAGTTGTTAATCTAAGTCGGTTAAAGAATTCTCATTGTCTAGTAGATAATTTTCTCAAGGCTCGGAGTTATCTTTTCTCTTTAGTCTCTATGGTTTTGAGTTTATAAAGAAGTTGTTTATTTTTTTAATGTTAATCTCTGAGTCTCTAATGATAGTGGTATGGTGGAAACTCTAGTTACATAAATTCGTATTATTGTGAATAAATCATTATTCGAATACGTGCTTGACACTAAATTTTTTGGCATTGTTCCCTACATGAATGACATCTAGCTAGAGATTTTGAAGTTTCTCTAGAAGTAGACAAAGCAGTTGTGGTTGAACCAGGCTTTGATCTTTTGGATTCGTCCCTCCATCTCTATGTATCGAGAATCACATTATGGCCTAAATCACTAACAATATGGTTCCCGAAATAGGTGTCTGATAAGCAATCAACCCATGATGTGTTTGTTCTCTATCACCTGCTTAAGAAATATAACATTAATATGGCTATGTGGTTTATGGAATTCATGGTTGAAAGTGCAGAGGACTCAAATTCTACTGCTATCCAACCCTTTCGGCTTTTATCTCTAGGATTTTAGTGGACTGTTTGGTCGAACTCTCTAAGTTTAAACAAGTTGAAGTTTCTGCAACCTATGACATTGCACCTTTTCAAGCATGGGTTATGTTTTAGTTGGTGAGAAATTACACAACAAGGACTTTGTGAAATACTAGGTAGAAATCATCAAGGTAACAAGGATATCCATTGATTCTACTACTCAATTTCTTAAGAATGCAGATGATATCAATACCCGGTTGCTTATTGTGGAAAATTGTTTAGATATGCTACATGAAACTACAGAGAAGATTCTTTGTCTTCACAAGTACATATGAAGGCATGCTTCATATTCCCATGGATATGTTAAAATAGGAAGGGATTTCTATTCTGAATAAGTTACTCAAGCAAGTCAACCCTCTCAAGGCTAGAGTTAGCTCCTCCAATACTGAGAATTGCTTTCTCTATTTCGAAATCTTATACCACTTCTCCAAGAATGTGGAACGTTCCTATAATACCTTATGTGGAAATTTTCTCAACACTCTTAAATACTTTCTCGGTGATCATTAATCCTCCTCGTTCTCTATTTTTGGTGCTCAATTAAGATAACATTTTTGTCACGCCCTGAGCTACCCCCGAGACGCGGACACGGAACCTAGGACCACAAGTGATCCCAAGCTAACCCTGCTGGCATGAGCATGAGCATACTAAATATAAACTAAATAATCGAAACTGTGCGGAAACTATAATCATAAATAAATCTGAAATGATGGGGAATACCCATATACTATAACTGAGAAATATGAAAATTGATGAGTTTAATACAAGGAAGATATTAACTCAATAAAACTGAATCTATCTATGTCTAAAAATAGCCTCTAACTGACTAGAAATGCTAGGACAGACCCTAACTAATTCTAGCAAAATTGAAACTAAAGGACTAAAAAAACTGAAAAAGAAACTCATGACTATTATCATCGAAGAATGAGGACACACCACTGATTCTTCTGAACTGGAGATCGAGAATCGATCTAAGCGTGATCTGGATGCTAAGAACCTAAACCTACATCACGAGAAGATATAGCACAGAATATGCATCAGTACTTGAAAGGTACTTAGCATGCATGATAGAATAGTGTTGAAATAACATATAACTGAACAAAGAAAAATAAGCAATGATATAATCTGAACATGGTATAGATACTAAATGCTGAGATAACTAAATGCAGTGACCAATTTATACGTGCTGAAACTGAATACTGGATATACTGATAAATGGTCAATGCAATAGAATCTGACTGAATTATGAGAGATACTAATAATCGATAATAAAACCACATGAGCTAAATGTGGAGTCAAATGTATACGCCCCATCGAGAGGACCCAATATACCCTGCTAGAGGTATAGAGGCACGCTGGCGTGATCACTGAAATGATGCCCACAAAGGGGACTTACAACCTACGTGGCTAGTAGTTCTGGACTATTTGGGTACGCTGAAACCTAGTCCAACTTGGTATTATGCTACTCCCAATGGATTAAATAATTAGCACATTATGACTGAATTTCTGTAAGTTACTAGATAGCTCGAACTGAACATGCAAACTGAGAATGCAACAATTAAACTGATATTGATGCATTAATAACTGAGGCATGTATAACTGAATAACTGAAATATCTGACCAATCATATGTAATTCAAGAACAAAAGAAATACATAGCTAGGGTTCTGGAATTCATGCAATAAACTGGATATTAACAAACTAATCTGATTTGGATCATTCTAACAGCTAAGAACCCAATAATTCTAACATTCAAGAAACCGTAGGTCTAGTCATAATAAGGGAATCAAGAAACTGACTAAAAACTAGGGACCTAATAGGTGAAAGGAACCCACTAGTGAAATCCCACATATGTGATGACGAATTCCACGGAGAAATCTTTCGATTTCGGGGCTGAAACTGATGGAACCTTGCTGCGTTCTTGAACTAGGGTTCTTGACCTTTTTCTCCTCTCTTGCTTCTAAATTTCTATGTTTTGATTAATGATTTGACTTAGCTAAGTTCTAGTTATGTTTCTAGGCTTAAACTGACTAAAACCTCAGAATTTAGGGTCTAAACGACGTAGCTTAGGGGTCCAACGAAATAGAAAAAGACCAAAAGACCCCTGGTTTTTGATGTTCTACCTTCACTTGTTGGCAATTGGGGTAGTTACTCACAAAGTCTTCTATATCCCTCTTCATCCTATTCCACCAAAAGACTTCCCACATATTGCGGTACATCTTAGTGGCGTCTGGATGAATAGAATATCTGTAATTGTGGGCTTCTATGAGAATATGATGTCTCAATTCACCCATATCATGAACACACAATCTATCCTGATAGCGAAGTAAACCATCTCCCCCTTGGGAGAAAACCTCCATTCTGTGATTGTGGACTGCACCCTTAATCTCAAGTAAGATTGGATCATTGTCTTTCTTTTCCTTAACCTCTACTACCAAAGAAGTTTTTTCCCCATTTGGAACCGTTACACCACCATCTGATATGCTCATAAGATGAACTCCTAGGCGAGCAAGTCTTTGAACATCCCTTTCTAGGTACTTTCTTTCTTCCTAAACATGTGCTACTCTACCCATGAATAATCTGCTGAGAGCATTTGCTACCACATTCGCCTTACCATGATTGTAATGCACACTCATATCATAATCTTTGAGGAACTCAAGCCACCTTCTCTGGCGAATATTCATCTCTTTCTGGGTGAATACATACTGGAGGCTCTTATGGTTTGTGAACATATCTACATGAAAACCATACAATTAGTGTCTCCAAATCTTGAGTGCAAACACCACTGCTGAAAGCTCGAGGTCATGAGTTGGATAATTCTTCTCATGTACCTTAAGCTGTCTAGAAGCATAAGATATAACCTTACCTCGCTGCATCAACTCACAACCTAGGCCGACCCTGGATGCATCACAATAGATCACATAACCATCTGAACACTCTGGTAGAGTCAAGTCAGGAGCTGTAGTCAACCTAGTTTTCAGTTCTGCAAACCTTTTCTCACAATCATCTTACCACTGGAACTTAACCTTTTTATGAGTCAACCTAGTCAATGGTGAGGATATGGATGAAAATCCTTCCATGAACCATCTTTAATAGCCCACTAGCCCCAAAAACTTCTAATATATGTAGCAGTGGTAGATCTTGGCCATTGTTTCACATCTTCTATCTTCTGGGAATCTACTCGAATTCCTTCACTAGACAAAATATGCCCAAGGAAGGCAACTGATTGTAACCAAAACTCACACTTGTTAAATTTTGCAAATAACTGGCGATCTTTGAGACTTTGTAGAACAACTCTCAAATGACTAGCACGTTCTTCCTCATTCCTAGAGTAAATGAGGATATCATCAATAAAGATGATAACAAATAAGTCCAAGTACTGCTTGAACACTCTGTTCATCAAATCCATGAAAGTTGCTGGAGCATTGGTTAATCCAAATGACATGACTACATATTCGTAATGACCATACCGAGTTCTGAAGGCTGTCTTCAGAATATCACTATCTCTGACTCTAAGCTGATGATAACCTGATCTGAGGATGGGATACTTATTCTTGATTGTGACTTTATTCAACTGCCTATAGTCAATGCACATTCTGAGAGAACCATCTTTCTTCTTTACGAATAACACTGGTGCACCCCCAAGGTGAAATACTAGGTCTGATGAAGCCCTTATGTCACGCCCCGAGACTACCCCCGAGACTCAGACACGGGACCTAGGACCACAAGTGATCCCAAGTTAACCCTGCTGGCATGATCATGAGCATACTAAATATAATAAACTGATGCAAAAGCTAAATCATAAATAAAAATAAAGAGATGGGGAATACCCATATATAACTCATATAAATGATAACTGATGAGTTTAATACAAAGAAGATATTAACTCAATACTAAGCTGAATCTAACTGTGTCTGTAATAAGCCTCTAAACTGACTAGAAATGTTGGGACATGCCCCAACTAGGTCTAGAAAAACTCAAACTAAAGACAAAAAGCGATTAAGATAAACATGTCACTAGTCCTTGAAGAATGAGGATTCACCACTGATACTGCTGAACTGAATATCGGGAACCGACCTAAGCGTGATCTGGAATGCTGAGAACCTAAACCTAGATCACGAGAAGATGTAGTGCATGTATGAGTCAGAACTTGAAAGGTACTGAGCATGCAGGATAAAGTAAAGCTGAAAGAACATATAACTGAACAAAGCAATAAAGCAATGAAATAATCAGAACAAGATATAAATGCTGAATACTGAGTTAACTAAATGCAATGACCAAATTTGTAACATGCTGAAACTGAACACTGGCTGTACTAAAATGTGGTTAATGAAATAGAATCTGACTGAACTGTGGGAGCTACTAATAACCGACATAAAACCACATGAGCTAAATGTGGAGTCCGATGTATACGCCCCATCAAGAGTACCCAATATACCCTTCCAGAGGTATAGAGGCATATTGGCGTGATCACTAAACTAATGTTGCCCACATATGAGACTTACACCTACGTGGCTCGTAGTTCTGGGACTATATGGGTACGTTGAAACCCTAGTCCAACTCGGTATTATGCTACTCCCAATAGATTAAGTGATTAACACATTATGACTGAATTTCTGTAATACTGGATAGCTCAAAACTGAACATGCAAAACTGAGAATGCAACAATTAATCTGATAATGATGCATTCATAAACAGAGGCATGTATAATTGAATTCTGAAATATCTGACCTAGCATGTATAATTCAAGAACTAAAAAACTACATAGCTAGGGTTCTGGAATTCATTCAATAAACTGAATATTAGCATACTAATATGATTTGGATCATCATAACAGCTTAGAACCCAATAATTCTAACATTCAAGAAGCCCTAGGTCTAGTCATAATAAGGGAATCAAGAAACTGACTGAAAACTAGGGACCTAATGGGTGAAAGGAACCCACTAGTGAAATCCCACATACCTGGTGACGAATTCCATGAAGAAATCTTTCAATTTCAGGGCTGGAACTAAAGAAAACTTGATGCGTTCTTGAACTAGGGTTCTTGCCCTTTTTCTCTTCTCTTGCTTCTAATTTCTAAGTTTTATTAATGATTTGACTTAGGTAAGTTCTAGTTATATTCCTAGGCTTAAATTTATTAAAATCTCATGATTTAGAGTTTAAACGACGTATCTTAGGTGTTAAACAAAATAGGAAAAGACCAAAAGACCCCTGAATTATTTGCTGTCGGAGTGACTGACGGATTGGATTGATGGGGCGTCGTTCAATCGACGGTCCGTCGATTGGGTCCGTGAGTCAAGCTTGCTCGGCAGGCCTTCACTAAAACGAGCATAACTTTTTACTCGGAGGGCAGATTTTAGCAAAATCAGCGGCGTTGGAAAGAGGATTCAATTATGTACTATATCATAGGTCATGGGACACATAATTCATTTTGTGCTGGGATTTATGACTATCTGAAGTTTACCCAATCAACAATTTTCCCCTAATTGGCTGCTAGCCTTCACCAATGATCATACCTACGGACCGTGGATCGAATTACGGTACGTGCTGGTCGGCCGTCATTCGCGACTGAAGGATGAAATCTGAAGTGTGAAACTGAAAGTTGGTTGGCCCATCGACAGAGTTGACTGAGCTGACTGACGCGACCGTCAGTCGACTCTCGGTCCGTAGGCGGCTTCTGTCAGTGGCACATGCAACTTCTGAAAATCCAGAAATTTTTTCCTTTCTCGAATTTGGGGTGTTACATTATCTCCCCCTTGGGAACAATCGTCCTTGAATGAAGACTAAACTAGCTGATATGGAGGGAGAGAGGTGCAAACCCTACCACTAAACACTGGAAACTGATTTCTGACTGACCTAAGTTCCAAGAACATGCAAATACGCTGAAAATGCAAGTACAAAATAAAGGAACATGATACTAAGGCTGAATCTACGCATGAATGATTGAAAAACTGATGAGGACCTATTACTTCAAGATGGAGTGGAATCGGAAGGAAAGAGGTGAGGGTATTTGGACTTCATGGCTGCTTCTGCTTCCCAAGTGGGTCCCTCTACAGACTGACTCCTCAACAAAACCTTGACTGAAGCGATTTATTTGTTTCTCAACCTTCAAACCTGACGATCAAGGCTTTCAACTGGTACGTCTTCATAAGTGAGACTATCCTTCATAGCCTCACTTTCTAAAGATGCAATAGATGCTAGATCACCCACACACTTCTATAATAGCGAAAGGTTAAAAACTGGATGCACTGCTGCTAGTTCAGTTGGCAACTCTAACTCAAAAGCCACTCTACCAATCCTTTTCAAGATCTTGTAAGGGCTTACATATCTAGGACTGAGTTTCCCTTTCTCACCAAATCTCATCACCCCTTTCATAGCCGACACTTTTAGAAAAACCCAATCATCAACTTGGAATTCTAGTTCCCTTCTCCTTACATCTACATCAGAATTCTGGAGACTCTGGGTAGTCTTAAGTCTATATCTAATGAGTGGCACTTTCTCCATAGCTTCATGAACTGAATCTGGCCCTATCAAGGCTGCTTCACCTACTCATCCACCTAAGGA
>JAJOOS010016100.1:0-41164 GCA_029582725.1 Solanum chiquidenum
AAGAGAGAAAACAATGAATGTAGGTTAAAAAAAAAGTTTCGATACAACGTAAAAAAAAAGTGTGTTAATGAATTTAAATACAAGATTAAAAAAGTAAGATTATTTTTTTAAAAAATTGATTTTTAAAAAAAAAAAAAAATTAAGAAAAAAATATTATTTTTTAATTTTTTTTGATTAAAAAATATTTTTTTAAATTTTTTTTAATTAAAAAATAACATTTACACACGTGGCGGGCAAGTGTGTACAAACACAACCAACTTGGGTGGCTGAACGTGCCACATCAGCACAAAAGGTGCACAAAAATACAAAAAAAATGAGTTCAAGGGGGTAATAGGACTCTAGTTAAGTTTAGGTGTGTCTCTGGGATTTCGGTCATAGTCTAGGGGGGTACTTATGCATTATCCCCTATTTATATTGTTAAATATCTTAACACGTCAATTTTTTGTAAGTTTAGGTTGTGTTGTGGTTTGGTAAATTACTATAAATCAAAATAATAAATTTTGTAATAAGATATTTGAAGCTCTATTATGAGAAAATAGTTTTCGTATACAATACTAGTATAGGGAGTTTGTTTGGTATGAGGATGAGAAAGACTAAGACAAAGACAAAATTATCTCGAAAGTTACGGATTGAATATTTCATAAGATTAGTTATCTCACCATATATATATATATTATATATATATAACTTTCCCATTATTATAGTATAAATAATATGATGTTATTTACGAAATTAATAAATACTTCTAACTAAATACAAAATAAAATTATTTTACTTTAATCTAAGAATATTATTCTTTATTCCTCGTACCAAAGACTCGCGTAGAACTTGTATGTAGCATAGATATCACGTCCCTTGGGCCTAGCTTACCAATACATATTTGAGTTCAATTGGGCTCTTATCATGGATACAATTATGATTGACCAATTTACACAAATATATCTCTTTTAGGCTAAAATTTAAATTTTGTCTATTTTCAAAAGAAGCACATATAATCCTAACAAAAATTACCTTTCGAGATAACAGTAGACTCAAAATTTAATATTTGGTTATTTTTCTCAAATTTATAAACAAATTATTTAACTATTGTGTGACGTTTGAATAACTTACAAAAAAAAAATTAAATCATGATTTAACATTTTCTATCATATGATTTTCAATTTGTTCATTAGGTATAATTATTATTATTATTATTATTGCAACATTGCCTAGCTAGTAGTAAAATTTCTTTTAATATTTTTCGGTTAACTAATTAATTGATAATTTGTCTTTAAAAAAAATATTTTTATCTAGGGTCTTGTGTACCTGCTATTTTCTTCCGATCTTATTTTTTGAAATTTCAGTAAGTAAATTCCTTCCACTAGTATGGTCATATTGGAAATTATTTAAAGCCTATTAAAAGGATAGAGTGCTCCCTAGCTACATATAAATTCTTTATTGCACCATTGATGGTGATTATTTTCCAATTTTATTTATTGCTTGTTATACAAAGTATACCATGTTTTATATGTATGACTAAAGAATACACAATTCAACAAAAGTGCCAAAAAACACTTATAGAGTATTACAAAATTTAAAGCAATTATAGTCTTGTCTACTATTATTTTGGAAAACCAACTTTTTTTAATTTGGAATTCAATATTATGTGTTTGATTATTTTCTACTACAAGGGCATAATGGATCCTTTTTTATCAAAAAATTAATTTAGCAAAATTCAATGCTTTTACCTTCGATCGTCGAGATGTTTAGGGTTCATACTTGTATTTATCTAATTGATTAGTACAATTTCAATTGTTGTCAAAATCGCGTATATTCGTTCAATAGAGAAAAGAGAGAAGAGCAGACCGATTTTCTTTACTTTATTATAAAACTGAAACAAAGAATTCTTTGACTTTTAATGCCGAAACCTTAAAAGCAAGGAAGAACCTCTTTCCATCCATAGAATCTCTCCCTTATGCTAGCACTTTCAGCTACATGCTTCTATCAAAGCAACTTGTAAACTCCGACCATTGCCCATAGGTATGGGATACGAACGATTTAGCATGCTTAAATTTTTTTACATACTAATTGAGAATGAAATCTATCTTGACTTTCAAGTAGCACTTGATTGAGGGATGAACCCCGCACGACTTAAAATCAATTTGGTGTTTAAGTATATTTCATAAGTATAAGTAAGATGATTTTATTATAAATTTTAAATTGTTTTTAGGGTTCATACGCGCATTTATTTAGTCGATCAATAAAATCTCAAATGTTATCAAAGTTATGTGTGTTTGTCAGGATGCAATTAATTCAATTTCATACGTATTTCATAAATTTGATACATTTACCATAAAATTTTGCATTTTTTTATCAGAATTTATTCATACATTATCTGTAGATTAAAAAATCTCAATTATTATTAATATCACGTGTATTTTTTCGACAATTAAAATTAAAAAAATAAAATAAATAAATCATATAAACGACATAAATTAATACCCGACAAGATTAAAAACTTAATTCACTACAAGACCAAATACTTCAATGTGTCTATACAATTCATCAATCTAGCATTATCTCTAATCCAAATTAACAAAGCAAGTTTAATCTGATGGAGCAGGATATTCATACGTTTTATCCTTTCGTTAGATGTCATCTATACTTATTAGAATTTCAATTAATCCCACATTTCCAATATTTTTACTTTATACCTTTATATTTTTTATAAAAGATTGTTATATACATTTATCGAGTCGTCGATTAATAAAAGTACATACTAGGGTTTCTCAAATTTTTAATTGTAAGGGCATAAACACCATTACAAAGAAATCTAGAGCATCTTTTGGTAATATCATTATATTATTGAAATAAATAAGAAAGAGGAAAGTAAAAATAAATAAATAAAAATAAAAATAGGACACAAAACAGAGGGAGATAGTGATCACTGAAACCCTAAAATTTACAGCCTTTCTCTCTCACCTGATGCTTTCCAAAAACCTCAATTTTCTTCTCATCACTCTTCCTTGAATTTCGTGCCTGATTTTCATTTTTTTTCTCTACATTTTTGTTTAATCTCTTTGATTCTGTTGATCGGTTCTGGTTTATTTTTTTGAATTTTTTTTGAGTTTTTTTGTTTTGGTTTTGAATGGCCACGCCGCCGGATTCTTCTGCAAATAACAACACCCCAAGTTCACCGGCGGCCAATACTGATGGTGGCGCCGTTGTAACATCCTCCGTCGCCGTCGGGACTACTGTCAGCAGTCCTCAAGCTCGCCGGAGTTTGCAAGCACCATGGGCTCAAGTGGTTCGTGGTGGAGAGGTTGAAGCAGTATCAGTGTCAAGTCCTCGCTCGCCGTCACCGTTGGCATCGGCTGCCGGTGTTTCGCCGGAGAAAATTTCGTTGTCGGATGATTGCTCGACCCAGAAGATTTCGCCGGAGATTTCTACTTCCGGTGCTCTGCCGGAGAGTTCTGATAGTAATGATGGCAATGTAGGTCGGCCGAAGAAGCCTGCTTGGAATAAACCTGTAAACGGTGTTGTTGAGGCGGTTTCTGTTATGGGTGGGGCTGTTTCCTGGCCTGCTCTCTCTGAGTCTACTAGGCCTAGCCCAAAATCAGCTACTGATTCAGCAAAATCAATTCCAGATGGATCGGCTTCTGTTTCTCAGGTTTATTTACTATCTAATGTTGATTTTTATAGTCTAAAGTTTCGATTTTTATTTAGTTTTGCGTACTTTTGAATTCGCATACTTTTAAAGGCTAAAATGTTTACTGCATTTATATATATTATGTTGATATGAAGGAATTAAAAGGGGTATAAATGATTAATTGGTGTGTATATATGTTTTTTGTGAATAGGGTCCAATAATTTCTCAGTCACCTCAAAAACAGGCTAATGTTAATGCAAACACAAATTCAAATGCAAATCCTACTACCCCTGTTAGACAAAGATCAATGAAATACAGAGGTAGCAGCAGTGGTGGTGGTAGTGGTCCAGGTGCTGGAGCATTTATTAGAACTCCGCCTCCACCTCCACCTCCATTGCCTCCACCATTTCCTGTAATGCACTTCCCACCTGTTCTTGAGCCTCCTGTAAGAGGTGTAAGACCTGTTGGAGGATTTCTGTCTCAGCCGCATGGAGTAAATGATCATTCTTCCCATAGAAATCATGGCAGGAAAGGTAACTTTGGGGGCCGACCTCGTGGAGATGGGTCTTATCATAACAATCATGGGGGAAGGCGTGATCAAGATCGGAGAGACGTTCATATGGGTCCTCCATTTGCTCCTCCTCATGCAGCTTTTATGCGGGCTCCACTCCCTGGTTCTGGCCCATTTCTTCCAACCCCTATGAGACCACCTTTTGTTAATCAGATGGGATATGGTAAGTCCGCTGCTCCATTCTTTAATAATCTAGTTTGCTAAATGTTACCGATTTTGTTGTTGGTTCCTTTCAGATATGCCTCATTTCTTTATTTTTTGATGGTTCAGATATGACTCCATTCTTCTATGTTCCACCATTGAGTCCAGAGCCCTATAGTGCTGTGCCTATCATCAACCAAGCTCCACAATTACCCCAACATATACCTTTAGTGGATCCAAATTTGCCTTCCTCCTTGGTTACTCAGATAGAGTATTACTTCAGGTAATTTTCAAAGCTATGAATGTAATTCTTTTCGTTTCCCTTCCCTGTTTTCCCCCCTTTTAAATAAATTTCTTTCCCGTTCAATTTATATGATCTTTTGTGACATTTATGTAACGATTTTTTTTTTGTGGTTCAGTGATGCTAATCTTGTAAAAGATGACTTTTTGAGGGTACAGATGGATGAGGAAGGCTGGGTTCCTATGCATCTGATTGCTAACTTTCCTCGAGTAAGTGATATCCCTATTTCTGTAGTACATATTGGTTGATTGCAGAATCGGCCTCTATGATAAGTTGATAACACATTATTGTCTTTCCTCTCCTATGTTGATATGCTTAGGACCATGTATGTGTTGTTTTTTTCCCCACATTATTGGCACACTTTTTGTTTGCTTAAAGACATGATGTGTGTGAGGATTGACTTTACAATCATGAACTGGCTGTGATTATCCTTGTATTCTCTTTGATATTTAGCTCAGCTTGCTTAGCTAAAATTATTGAATAGCATAAAGATGTCACAAGTTCCAGAACTCATATGCTGAGATCATTTGAGCTAGTGAATTGCATATAGTAATTGTCAGGTGCTTGGAGATAAACATATGAAACTAGGTCATGACTAAGAAAATGCTTTAGTTGAAATTGAGTTTCTCTTTGAATTATTCAGAAACTAGCTTATGCAATAACTGTTGAACTTATCTAGAATGGGTACCAAATCTATACAATAGACTAAATTCAGGATTGGAAGTGTACTTTGTCAGGCTTATTTTGGTTTCATTCCAGTTACCTATCCAAATTTGGATATTTTCAGATCCTTTGTTCTAGCTTAATGTCTTTTATATTAGAGCTGACTTAATCTTTCCTTGAACCATCTATGAAATGTACTTCATAAAACAAACTGAAAATACTAGATGCGTAATTTCTCTAACCCTTTTTAAAAACTTATAGTTCCTTTGATTAGTGACTGAACACACAAGTTTCTTTCTCTACTTAAGGAAGTGATATCTCCCCAAAGCATCTATGCCAGTCTCATGTTTGCTTTTCCACGTATATGTTTGTTGTAGCTTCTGGAGGTTGTTAAATGCGGACCAATTGTAGAAAGAATTTTGATTGAGCTGTAATGTTCTGCTGTGTTTCATTGTTTCATGTTGGTTTACTTTTGATGTTTATCAGCATAGTTTCTGTTTGCTGATGGATGTTATTGCAGTTTGACAGAAATAACCTTCATTGAAGAGAAAATCTGGAGATCAGAGTTCCATTTGGGGCTTTCTTGTTTATTTTATTTAATTTGTTGGTGCCCTTACAGGAAGTCAATGATAGAAAATTGGAATTGCCTTTTCTATTCAATTTAAAATCCATATCCAAATTTATATTTTTTGGCTGCTGTTTTCTGAATTCTAACATTTTCACCAAGAGCATTTCAATTTGTTCTGCTTGAAATCGTTACACAAAACATTTTTTTTATCCAATGGATACAGACAAATGATTACATGCCTAAGTCAAGAATTTGGTTCAATGTCCAAGTAGATTTTAGCACTCTTTATGGGATCTTTAAATAGTGGAATTATTACAAATAAGGCTTTGGATCTCATCAATGTTTTTAGGACTTCTGTTATTCCTATTGTCCAGATTATTTAAATCCTTTTCTCTTGGTGTAATTCTATATGTTCGAGTATTGATTATGGCAATATTATAAGATGTCTATGACTTTTTATTACCTTGAGATTTGCAATTTTGTCTTTTATAGAGGGCTTTATTATAACTAACTAATCTACTGTAATCTGCAATCAAATTATGAGTTATGTTACTTGACTATTCATTTGACTGAAACATACATATCTGAAAAATACACCCATAAAAGCCGTACTAAATATCAGTGGGGGACCCATAAATCTATACTATGGGATTTTAAAAATCAGTAGAATGTTATATATGGGATTTAAACCTGTGATCTAAAACAATTTCTTAACCTCCTTCGACTCTTCACTAAACTTTTTCTTATAGCAAGGGCATCCAACAACTTATGTATAACTAAAAAAACTGCTTTACCCTATCAGACAGTATACTTTTTCAATGAAGGGGATTCTATTTCCATCAACTTAGACTTGCCACTGCTAAATATGCCCATAATGAAACCATATGTGTATGCAATTTCCATACTTGTTTCCTCGTAATATCTATTGTTTGTTCTTGACGTGCTTTTACAATATATTAGTACATTTTTGGGGATCAAGGTTTTGCTTGTGATCTGTTTTTGCAGGTTAAGAAAATGACAGAGAAGGTCCAGTCTGATATTATCCAGTTCATTTTGTATTGTTTGAGGGCTTCAACGTTTGTAGAAGTGCAGGTAATATATCAATTAAAACTTCTCTTGCCTTGATATATTATATTCTAATGCTTTTAAGTGGGTTTGAAAAAAAGAAGATGTTTGATAATATTTTAGATAACACTACTGCATAGTCTCACATCTTATCCTTTTCTTCCACTATTAGATCACATGATATGAAGTACACATTGAGGTTCCTGAAGTTGTAATTTCTTTACTGAACTGCCCCGTGAGTTTTTGTCATATTACTGTCTGCTGACAAGTTTTTAGTAATTAGTCATAGAGAATCAAATATTTTCTTCATCTTTTTGGAAGCTTTTTTCATGAACTGAGAGATTCCATATCTTATGGCATCTCACATAGTTATAGCCTTCTAGGGTAAGATAAGTGAGACTCGAGGAGCCTAAAGTCCTTTGCCTCCAATATAACCGTATTTGTTTTGGGTCGTCTCGTAAGGGTGCTGCATTTCATACAACATAAACTAACTACTTGAAATTGATTTTTGGTTCTGCACCAACTGTTCCACTCTTGCTGTATTGACTGATGGTGTTCTAATCCGTTACTTGAAGTAATCTTGATGGTAGTGATGTTATTTTTTCCAGGATGATAAGGTAAGGAGACGGGATGGTTGGAGGAAATGGACTCGTACTGCTGGCCAGCTTGCACCTGATTCAGGTTTGTCCACACCTGTTGCATCGACAGATGGTGGTCCAACAGCTTCCTTGCAGAATGTCTCTGAGAATGAATCAGCTACAAATATCAGTAGTGCTACAGAAGTGACCGATGCTCAACTGGAGGTAGCTGCTGGTGGCTTATTGGACGAATCAGCTAATCAATCAAACCCGGCTCATGAAGAAGGCAGCACTGGCGCTGAAAAAATCTCTACCAACCATGCATGAAACAATACTTTCGATTTTGCAATGAGTGGCAACTCTGTCTTGCATACTGATTCAAAGGAAGGTGTATTTGGAAGGTTATACATACATCATTTGCTGCCCTTGGTGGAGGCCATATTTTTTGCAGTTTTTGAGGTGAGTGGAAGAGTTAAACTAATGTGTAAGTTATCTGGTATAGAGAGTGGAACGATAGTGGAGATTAAAAGGATATACAGTTGAGGCTTAAAACTTTTCGAGTCATTTGGCTCGTATACTTGCATCGCATATGCAGGCTGGTATTCCATTGTGATTCAATGGAGTGAATTTGGATTTTGAGCCTAAGGTTTAACTTTTTTGGGTTGAAATTTTACCTCCATTTCAGAGGAAACATTCTGAAAATGTAGATTTAGTGCTTGGCTGCTGGTAACCAGAGTGATTGTGCTCTGCTGATTTTGTTATACTTATCTAGGCATATTGATTGTTTTAAATTATTGTTTCTTTTTTGCATCTCATTATATTATAGTTTTGTTTTAGAGATTTCTTCTCTATCTCTTTCGACGTATGATAGAGCAGATTATGGTACATGATGAGTTACTGCCTCCCCAAGAAGGCCTTGAGACTTGTGGAACAAATATTTGAATTTGGTGTTTACACTTACACTTATCTATACCGATTTATCATGCTTAAGTGATAGATTAGGGTGAGATGTGTTAATATTAACTACGATTTTTTGATAGAAATGTACTGCTCGTCTGTGCTATTGCCAGTGTTTGGCAAACCATGTAGGTGACAACTCGTTGTTTTGCTAGTAGTACGATAGTGGTGGCATTGCTCATGGCAAGTGTGTGATGTATTCATTGCTGGTGTTCGCCAAACCACGCCGGCAGTGACTCAATAGTGTGCTTGTAGTACACTAGTGTGACATTGTTCATGACTAGTGTATGTGAAGACATGTGTCATGTATTCACCAAACCTCGTCTACAATGACTCGTTGTGAGCTTGTAGACTAGTAGGGACGTTGTTAATGGCGAGTGTATGTGAAGACACATGTCATATATTCATTGGATCGGCTTTGACACTGAGATTTGAGGGCAAGTTACTTTATGGTAGTCATCTTTCAGAATAAGAATAAAGGGTCTTGCTTTAAGAACAAAAGATTTGTGTTGATAATGAGTTGGGAGAAATAATGATTTAACTTTCTGAAGAACCACTGGATTTGTGGACCAGTTTTTGCTTTAGGAATATTATCAAAAAGTTGTTTATAAGCATCTAAGGACCTTCATTGGCATTTCTATGCATGATATGTTTTTTGAAAAGAAAAATTAAATAATTTGTATAGAAAGTGGTTCCAAATTCTATCCCTTTTCATTAAATAAGTGTATAATTTTATTTTTTTTATAACAATTTTATTTCATAAAAATGGAGCATCTAAAACATTACCAATTGAAATAGGGTTGTACTTGAGCATGATCGATAAATGTCAAATAACATCCAAGGAGTCGTTTGGTTATCGGAATATATGTGATAACTAATTCTATCATTTTAGTACAAAATGGTTCCGGGACTAATTAATACCTATTTATCCCTTACCTCACCAAGCAAACACTGCTTAGCTTCATGATTAATACTAATCTAACAGAGGATAATTACAATAAGATTTGGACTACCAAATCCGTTGTCGTCCAGCGGTTAGGATATCTGGCTTTCACCCAGGAGACCCGGGTTCGATTCCCGGCAACGGAAATTTTTGTTTTCTATATATTTTCTTTACTTATGTATTACTCTTTTAGCCATTTTGATGTTCATTACTCGAGTCAAGGATAGATCCTTGAAATAACCTCTCTACCTCATCGAGATAGGGGTAAGATCTACCTACACTATAACCTCTCTAAACCCTACTTATGGGATCGGATTACACTGAGTTTGTCGTTGTTTACGTAGGACTAATAATGACCTAGAAAAAAAGACTCGAATCTACGTAACAAACAATAACACTTGGTGGGGTTATCATTGTATATGTGTAACGTCATTGTCAAAAATCTAAGGAATAAACATCTTTCTGTCTAGGATACCACTTTAAGTGTACGTAATAATCATGCTGGAAAATAATGATGATTATTAGGGTTGCAATATAATGATTCACATGCAGTTAGAATTATTTGTAGTAATCAAAAGAAAAAGGGATTAAAAAGTGTGAATGTCTTAAAAAAATATTTTTCCCCAAATAAATGTACTCTTTGTTGCCTAAACTTTTGGGATGTCAATTACTCGTGTCTATACTTCTTTCTCTTCAACAAATATGATGGAAAATTGGAAATGCTATTATTGTGTGAACTACTTACAACATGTTTTTTAAGACGTTACAACACTAGGGAGAGGCTTAGCTAACATGTAATATACGTGTTTACATGAATTTAATAATTTATGCTTAAATTCTACTATGTAAATATTTGTCTATAGAATTTTGCAAGTATGATTTCAAATTAATGTTTATTTATGAAATATGTACAAAATTTCAACTTTAACTTTAAATTTAAATTAACAAACGACCCTAAGTATGTATAAAATATTTGACCGTAAATAAAGTAATATTAATAAACTTTAAATTTTGAATTGGCTTAAAAACGTTATAGCTGCCCACCATGAAAAAATTAAGTAGTAGAAAATTGATGCGCAACTGCTTGAAGTGAATGTCGCCTTGAAACACTCAAATTTTGTTTCTGACCAACAAACTTAAGTACGTTTATTAGTTTCGTCTTTATTTACTTGTCAAATATTTTCTAATATAATTTCTTGTTGACAATTTCTTTTTTTCTATTATATACTCAATTTATTAACATTGACTTAATATCTTTAGAAAATGTAATGAATAAATATGTTTATGACTCTATCAATTCATATGGGTAAAATTGTAAACTTGCTATATCAATAATTATTTTCTTAATAAATGTGTCAAGTCAAAATTTGATAAGTAAAAAGGAACCTAACGGAGTAATTATTGTTGCCTATGGGATATAACTAATTTTGATCCATACGATCCTTGCTAATTCATAGTCACATTTGTATATTTTAATAAAAAGACATATCAGAAACAAACTTTTCTTTTAAAAATGGTAATGTTCATTATATTTCAGTACGTATCTATTACCTTCCCTGATCATATGTACCAGATAACTTTGCTACATGATTTAGATAGATAAAAAAAAGTTAGCTAACATTCTTTTAGGCATAATATATAAACGAATTATGATTCAACTGATTTATGCCTTTTAATTTTGGATGTCCACAAGTAAGTACTTAAATTTGTTTAAAGTTAAATAAGTAGACACACGATTTACCCTGTAAGACGCATGTATCTACTAGTTCAACTACCTATTCGTGCACATCAAAAATTGAAAAATACAAATACTAAAGGTCAAGTTAAGGACATATTTATTTATTATACTTTTTTTATTAAAAAAAAAATTTGAACCACAAGCTCTTGTGCGATTTTCATAACATTCACTTAACTATTAAACATTAAACCACACCCTTGGATGTCAGATATAACTTTTGCTTCAACTACTTGTCAGTACGAAGTTATATTTGTTGAGCAACTCACTAAATACTTACATAATAAACTTTATAATTCATAAACTTCAAATCGTAGATACGAATTAATAAAACAAAGTAACAATAATAATAATAATTTAAAAACACACTTTGAAATTTGAATGGTTAGGACAACCTTCCAATCTAGTAGGTTAGTTCTGTTATTCTGTTCAATATACTTCTTTATACCTAAGTTGATTTTGCACTTACACTCAACATAATATAGACTAATAACAGTAACATATTATATTACTAAAATACTCTAGTCCAATCACCAATCGCCATGTGGACGACGATCACCACCGCCTACCACCACTCCACTGTCATAGTGGCGTGTTTGGATAAGCATTAAACGCACTATAAGTGGTTAAAATATATAGGCCGTGGCAGGTGATTGACGGACAATTATAAAGTGCGCACACGCATGAATGCACCAAATAATGATTACTATATAATAAGCTTTTTGTGATCAACAATTTTAACTTTAAAAAGGACATTCATTGTTGTTAAAATATTTAATTTTGGTAACAAAAATGAAAGACATTGTTCTGTTTTTTTGCTTCTTTTTATTATTACTCTCTTTTCTTAGAGAAACTAATGCAGTTTCTCAACAAAAAAACAATGGTGTATATATTGTTTACATGGGTGCTGCTGATTCGTCGAACGATGGCACGAAAAATCAGCAAGCAGAACTTATGAGCTCTTTGATAAAAAGGTTAGTTTATATTAGTATACTCTCTTCGTTTCATTTTATATGACACTATTTTCTTCTGTTGTCTTGTTATGGTCATAAAAATGTCATGACACGTTTATGAGGTATGTAGTGGACGTCTTTCTTTCTTGATCGTACTACATGTCTAGTCAAACACCGTCAGATAAAAATGAAACGGAGGGAGTATTACACATGGCTCTGAATTTGTAACAATTTTTTTGGCTGGTTGTTACTTTTTGAGACAGTTAATTGGTAAATGATCCTATTTTTATTTCTATTGCAACTTATGGACCTTTTAGACCGCGGTCTGAACGTCCCTTTTTGAGGAAACTAAGAATCTTATGAGAAAATGTTAGACGAATGGAATTTTCATTATAGTTCATTTTCAAGAATGAGGCTTTAACATGTATCTCTGATGTATGTTAGAAAAAAGGATGCAGTTGTACACAGTTACAGCAATGGTTTCTCAGGATTCGCAGCGCGTTTATCAGAAGCTGAGGCTAAATCCATTGCTCAAAGACCTGGAGTTATATCAGTATTCCCTGATCCATTATTGCAACTCCACACAACGCGTTCGTGGGACTTTTTGCAATATCAAACTGAAGTAGAAAGCAGTTCTGGTCCAATATCTGGTTCTGATAACGCGTCACCAAAAGCCGTTGATACTATAATTGGAATCTTGGATACAGGTGCAACATTTATAAAATGAAGTGCAAGCAAGTTATATATTTTGTATTTTGTATGATAAAATTTAATTTTGACCATTCTTTTTTCAGGAATATGGCCTGAATCAGAGAGTTTTAGTGATAATGATATGAGTGAAGTTCCATCTAAGTGGAATGGAACTTGTATGGAAAGTCATGATTCCACCTCTTTCAAATGCAACAAGTAACTTTCTAGCTCCTTATATTTGATTTCGCGTATGATCACACATGTTTTTCACCACATCATATAGTAATTGAATGTTACATAGTTGATAGTACGTGTAACAGTAAAGTCACTAAACTATTTTCAGTCACGTTTAAGTAACTGAACTTTGCCTACCTTAACAGTAAAATCATTAAACTTTACACATTATAGTGACCATACGTGGAATTAACCCTCATAGATATATGACTAGAAACTTATAGTGTTCGCGATTTTTTGATGTTTTATTAGGAAGTTAGTTGGTGCAAGGTTCTATGATAACTCTGATGAGGATGGTGTAAGACCTTCTGGTTCAGCTAGGGATGAGAATGGACATGGAACTCATGTTGCATCTACAGCAGCTGGGAGTCCTATTTCAGGAGCATCTTATTATGGTTTGGCTTCTGGGACCGCGAAGGGTGGATCCCCGGGTTCAAGAATAGCCATGTATCGTGTCTGCACGACTGATGGATGCCACGGATCAGCTATAATGAAAGCATTTGATGATGCAATTGCAGATGGGGTTGATGTTTTATCGCTCTCACTTGGTTCATCATCTGGTCTTGAAGTTGAGTTTTCGAGTGATCCTATAGCTATTGGAGCATTCCATGCTGTTGAAAAGGGAATTCTTGTTTCCTGTTCTGCTGGAAATGATGGCCCTGGTCCGGCAACTGTTGTCAATGTCGCACCTTGGATTCTCACAGTTGCAGCTACTACAATTGACCGTGACTTCGAGACAGATATTGTCTTAGGTGGAAACAAGTTGATTAAGGTAAGAAAAGATACTTTTTTCTAAACCAGATCAATCCTGTGTTCTGTTTAGCCAGAGGAAATGTCAAAACTATCTACTATAATACTTTGTATCCTTGTTTGAGTTGCAGGGTGGAGGCATAAGTTTAGGTAATTTGACAAGATCTCCAGTATACCCGTTGATTAGTGGCGATTTAGCCAAATCCGGCAATACTGTTGTTTCGGAGAAAAATGCAAGGTAATTTAAAGAATAGAGAATATTAGGACACAACATTTGATGTCTACTCATACAGTCAGGCCGCCTCTCTATAACAACCATGTTTCTTTTGGAACCAATTTTCCATGCTATGTTATATTATATGTTTTCTATAACGGCATTTCTCTATAGCAACCAAAAGATTCCTGATACAAGATATTGTTATAGAGAGGTTTGACTGTAGTACATACCTATAACTAACCAAAGTGTTTCAGGTATTGTAATCCGAATTCATTAGATGGAACCAAAGTTAAGGGGAAAATTGTTCTTTGTGATAATCGCGACGGATACTATTCACTTACTGAGAAACTAACAGAAGTGAAGAGCAAAGGTGGCATTGGATTTATAGTAGTAGATGATAATGCAAGAACTGTGTCCCCTAAATTCAAATCCTTTCCAGCAGCTGTTGTAACTGAAAAGGATAGCAATGAGATCCTTTCTTACATCAACTCAACAAAGTAATTAGTTGACCATTCTAAATTTCATTTGTTGCTAACTGATGATTTTTTGCTTATAATATTCTTCAAAACTTGTGAAGGAAACCAGTTGCATCAGTTCTGCCAACTGTTACCATAGCTAACTACAAACCAGCTCCTCTTGTGGCTTACTTCTCATCAAGGGGTCCTACATACAACACACATAATCTCCTCAAAGTAAATACTACTTTTATCCTCTTTCTTACTAGTAGTATTAGCATTATTCACGTAGTTTCTTGTTCTTCGATTTTGGCTATCACTGGTGTTTTTTTGTTCTCCGACTATTGCATTATTTTGTGGTAGTTACTGTTCTTTCTTCTGTCCGTTGTATAATGCATCTCCACTTTGCATTATTCCGTTGTTGTTATTGCTCCCATATCTGTATCCCCTTTTGCAAACTAATTGTCATGCTTACTTTAAACCAAGAGTCTATCGGAAGCAGCTTCTCTATCTCTATGAGGTAGGGGTAAGGTCTACATACACTCTATAATATGTTGTTTATCTTCTTTGGTTATGCTCTAATGAAGATAGAAAAACAACAAAAAATAGGCTGACTCAAATTTGATATTTGTCCTTGCAGCCAGATATTACAGCACCAGGTGTTGCAATTCTCGCAGCTTGGCCTGGAAACGACACAAATGAGGCTGTCGCTGGCCAGGCGCCACCACTTTACAACATAATATCAGGGACTTCCATGTCCTGCCCTCATGTTTCTGGTATTGCCGCATTAGTCAAGGCGCAAAATCCTTCTTGGAGTCCTTCAGCAATCAAATCAGCTATCATGACCTCAGGTAAGAAGTCGTAACTCACCTACTACAGTTTATTTTAGGTATATAGACTCATATCAATGTCGTGAAAACAACCTCTTGCAGAAATGTAAGGTAAGACTGTATATAATATACAATGTGGTAAGCCTTTACTCCGGCAAAAGCAGGAGCTTAGAGCATCGGACTGCCTCGTCTCATGTCAATCTTTGTTTTTACAGCTTTACAGACTAACAATTTGAAGGCTCCAATCACAACAGTCTCTGGATCCGTTGCAACACCATACGACATAGGAGCTGGAGAAGCAAGCCCTTCATTGGCACTTAATCCAGGATTGGTCTACGAGACTAACACTGCAGACTACTTGCAGTACCTATGCTCAGTTGGCTACAATAAATCAAAGATAAAACTCATCTCAAATACTGTTCCTGATGATTTTTCATGTCCCACCAACTCAAGTTCTGAATCCGTCTCACAAATGAACTACCCTTCCATTGCTGTTTCAAATATCAAAGAAAATGAAATCAAGAAAGTAACAAGAACTGTAACTAACGTAGGACAAGAAGACGCAACATACACAGCAAGTATAAAGGCACCAGTTGGTTTGGAAGTCCAAGTGACCCCGAATAAATTGGTATTTATAAATAATAGCAAGAAGTTGAGCTATGAAGTGTCTTTCAAAGCTTCATCTAAACCAAAGGAAGACTTGTTTGGATCAATTACATGGACAAATGGTAAATACAAAGTCCGAAGTCCATTCGTTGTATCTACTAATTCTCAAGGTGTCTGAGAACACTCCCAAACAGCAGATCGCCGATCAAACTAGTCTAGCAAGTTTGTATGTACTGTAATAGTCCATGAACACAACTATGTTACTACTACATCATATACATGCTTACTTGAAATAAAAAGAGAAATAAAGATCAGATGACAGACTTGTTCACAGAGTGAGAATATAATACTACCTCCGTTTAAATTTCTTTGTCTGATTTTAACTTGGCACATAGTTTAAAAAGTAAACACTTATGAATCTTGTGGTTTTAAAATAAAGATACATTGGATGTACCAAAATGTGCTTTAATCTTGTAGTCTTAAACACGCCATGTTGGAATGTAAATTTATCGGAAGAAGCTACTTAAATGTTGGACAAGAATTTTATGAACTAAAAGCCTTTATGCTTTTTCTGTAAGATGAAAACTATCCCAAAAGACATAATCAGAATCACTGGAACACGCGAATCTGCATAACTCTGCAACTTCTATTTGCCCTGTCCCGCAGCATCCTTTGTCTGCAATCTTGAATCCTGCACAATCATTTAAAGATAAGAAACGGAGATATCGTTGATATTCAAGAGAAAGACGGACATATTTGTACCATATTTTTGAGGGTTGTTGATGACATCAAGTGGAAGATTGTATATATCAACATATACTAATCTCGAATTAGGTAACTTGTTTCCCAGAAAACTTAAGTCAGCTGCCAACTTGCTGTTGAACAATAGTGCTGCCTGGTTCAAATAATCAACACATTGTCTTTCTTCTCCTCCTTTCAGTGTTCTTTGTGATGGCAAACATCCGATTGGTGGTATGCCAACAATACCAATCCGATGTGCCCCTAGCTCGTGTAAATCCTTCAGAATCATGAACAACATCTCATTATTTAGTAGTGTACATTCCATAAGTTCAGATTGAGTTGAAATGTTATACTACCTTTAAAAAACTAGAACCATAGTTGAGCAAAAAATCAGCATATGATGAAATATCATAGTAGGGTTTTCGAAGAGGCGTACTGAAGTATGTGTTTGTAATGTCATTGCTACCTATGACCAATATGTATAAGCTATTTGCCAAGATTTCATTCTTTCTATATTCTCCAACTATCTCTCTGAGCTTTAGTATGTACTCTTTGAACATTTTCAACTGACCAGACAATGATATAACACTCTGCATTTACATATGAAAGTTCTCAGAAATATAAGAAAGGTAAAAACTTATAACAAATAAAAAAACGAATAAAGGAAAGAAATATACCGCGATTTCAGATGTTAGAGGATCATATCCTGCACCTCCTGAAGCAAAACTGACACCTGTGATGAGGTCTTCTGCTTGTAAAGTTGGATCAAGATACGCCGGTAAAAGCTCTTTTATTCCCAATTCTTCCACTGAAATAAGATAAACATGAACTATTCTCTATAGTGAATTATAGTTAAGACAATTAAAATTATGGTTATATGTCAAATCTTTCTTACCAATCAAGTCTGGAGGTACTTTTCCATTAGAGAATCTTCCAGTTGGTTTTCCTCCCATGAAATCCTTCCCATAAGGAGGATAGTTAACCTTCCCTAAGGTTGTGAGGCCATTATTGTTACCGGTATCAACAAAGGAGTCTCCAAAAACTATCACTGCTGGAAAAGACTTATTAAGCGGTACTCTCATTTCTGCCTGGACATTGCACAGTAGAAGTGCATAACAAATGCTTTTCAACACTAGAAAAGTACATAATTTGAACAAGAAGAACTTCATCGATAAAGCTGAAACACTTCAACACACAAGCACTTGCACTTCTTGTTGATTTAATGTTTTTCTTTATTTGTGAGGACACCATCCACAGTCACTTAAGTCACAAGCTGATTATAGAAAGGTTAATCAAATTGGGAGTGCAAGGACTGATATTTATAGCTTCTTTAGATATTACATAACATGTTAATTTGCACATGTCTCACCACATGAACATACTTTGAATACAACAGATAACAAACATTGCATTAAATGGTTGTACCTACCCCTTGTAGATTTTCTAGAGTAGCGGCAACTTAGTCAAATTAGAAGATAATGATGTTTTCTCAAAGAAATGAACCATTATATCTGTTGAATAATGCACATTTGGTTAAAAGTTTCTTTCAAAGTTATGAAGGAATACAGTTGCATCAATTCTGCCAGACTGTTTCCACAATCAAGTACAAATCAGCTCCTGTTGCGGCTCACGTTTCATCAATGGGTCCTGCATACAACACACATAATCTACTCAAACTGAAAACTACCTTTTTTCTACTTTGGTTATGGTCTAAGGCATAAAACACAACAAAAAGTAGTCTGATTGGATTTTGATTTGTTCTTGCAGCCAGATACTATAGCACCAGGGATAACCATTCTCGCGGCTTGGCCTGAAAACGAGGCCTGGAACCACCACTGCTCGACATACTATCAGGGACGACCTTCCATGTCCTGCCTTGCCTTTTTGGTTTTTGCTATGATTATCAAGGCAAATAATCCTTCTTGGATCCTTTCGGGAATCAGTTCAGCTATCTTGACCAAATGTAAGAAATCTAATTCGCCTTGTTGATTTTTGGGTATACTGACTCATGTCAAGCTGCAATATGGTATGACCATTCCCTGACCCCATGCATAGTGAGAGATTAGTGCACCGGGCTTCCCTTTATATATACTGGCTCATGTCGAGTTTTGTTGCTTTACAACGAATTCTTGATCCATTAAAACACCATATGAGATTGGAGCAGGAGAAGCAAAACCCTTCAGTGGAAAGAAGTTGAGCTATGAGTGTCTTTAGAGCTTCATCTAAACTAAAGGAAGACTTGTTTGGATAAAATAACTCAACAAATGGTAAGTTCAAAATCTGAAGTCCATCCATTGTAATCACTGACTTATACAATGTCTGATAGAACATGATAACATCTATGTTATTACCACATCATGTACTTGCTCAATGGAATGAAACATCACGAATGACACATGTATCGATCCATGCATTATAACTATTTGCAAAACAAACAATGAGGATAGTACATAGAATTAATAAGCTACTGTTCTCCTTCTCTTTGAATACACTTAAAAGTGAAGAGACTATAGAGTATCCACTTATGCATGTGGAATATATCAGAAGAAGCTACTTAATTGTTGGACAAGAATTTTATGAACTAAAAGCCTGTATGCTTTTTCTGTAAGATGAAAACTATCCCAAAAGACATAATCTGAATTACTGGAACACACGAATCTGCATAACTCTGCAACTTCTATTTGCCCTGTCCCGCAGCATCCTTTGTCTGCAATCTTGAATCCTGCACAATCATTTAAAGATAAGAAACGGAGATCTCGTTGATATTCAAGAGAAAGACAGACATCTTTGTACCATATTTTTGAGGGTTGTTGATGACATCAAGTGGAAGATTGTATATATCAACATACACTAATCTCGAATTAGGTAACTTGTTTCCCAGAGAACTTAAGTCAGCTGCCAACTTGCTGTTGAACAATTGTGCTGCTTGGTTCAAATAATCAACACATTGTCTTTTATCTCCTCCTTTCATTGTTCTTTGCGATGGCAAACATCCGATTGGTGGTATGCCAAAAACACCAATCCGACGTGCCCCTAGCTCGTGTAAATCCTTCAGAATCATGAACAACATCTCATTATTTAGTCTTGTACATTTCCATAAATTCAGATTGAGTTGAAATGTTGTATTACCTTTACAAAACTAGAACCATAGTTGAGCAAAAAATCAGCATATGATGAAATATCATAGTAGGATTTTCGAAGAGGCGTACTGAAGTATGTGTTTGTAATGTCATTGCTACCTATGACCAATATGTATAAGCTATTTGCCAAGATTTCATTCTTTCTATATTCTCCAACTTTCTCTCTGAGTTTTACTATGTACTCTTTGAACATTTTCAACTGACCAGACAATGATATAACATTCTGCATTTACATATGAAAGTTCTCAGAAATATAAGAAAGGGAAAACGTAAAACCACATAAAAACGATTAAAGGAAAGAACTATACCGCGAGTTCAGATGTTAGAGGATCATATCCTGCACCTCCTGAAGCAAAATTAACTCCTGTGATGAGGTCTTCTGCTTGTAAAGTTGGATCAAGATACGCCGGTAAAAGCTCTTTTATTCCCAATTCTTCCACTGAAATAAGATAAACATAAACTATTCTCTATAGTGAATTATAGATAAGACAATTAAAATTATGATTATATGTCAAAGTCTTCTTACCAATCAAGTCTGGAGGAACTTTTCCATTAGAGAATCTTCCAGTTGGTTTTCCTCCCATGAAATCCTTCCCATAAGGTGGATAGTTAACCTTCCCTATGGTTGTGAGGCCATTATTGTTACCGGTATCAACAATGGAGTCTCCAAAAACTATCACTGCTGGAATAGACTTATTACGCGGTACACTCATGTCTGCCTGGACATTGGACAGTAGAAGTGCATAACAAATTCTTGACAACCCTAGAAAAGTATGTCTTTCAAACGAGAAAAACTTCATCGATAGAGCTGAAAACATTTCTCAGAGCATGGAGGGAAAAACACACAAACACTAGTATTTAACTTTAATAATCAAGAAGTCAATTTCTAGAGGGAACTTGAGGGCTATCATGGTTAGTAAATGCTTGCACTTCTTGCTGATTTAATGTTAGCTTTATTTGACAGGACAACATCCACATTCACTTACGTCACAAGCTGATTGTAGAAAGGCTCATCACATGACCGTTATTTGAATACAACAGATAACAAACATTGCATTAAATGATTGTACCTACCCCATGTCGATTTTCTAGAGTAGTGGCAACTTAGCCAAATAAGAAATGAACTATTATATCTGTTGCATAATGCACATTTTGTTCAAAAGATTCTTCTTTGGTTATGGTCTAATGCATAAAACACATCAAAAAAGTAGTCTGATTGGATTTTGAATTGTCCTTGCTGCCAGATATTCTAGCACCAGAGATAACCATTCTCGCGGCTTGGCCTAGATACGACACAAAGGAGGCCGTCTTTGGTCAGGAACAAACCATTCCTCAACATATATACTATCAGGGACCTACCATGTCCTGCCCTTGCCTTATTGGTTTTGCAGCAATTGTCAAGGTGAAAAATCCTTCCTGGATCCCTTCAGCAATCAGTTCAGCTATAAGAAATGTAATTCACCTTCTTGATTTTTTGGGTATACTGACTCATGGCAAGCTGCAATGTGGTACCACACTTCTCAGACCCCATGCATAGTGAGAGCTTAATGCATTGGGCTGCCCTTTATATATACTGGCCCATGTCGAACCTTGCTTCTAGAGCTATATATACAACAATTTGAAGGATCCAGTCACAACAAATTCTTGATCCATTACAGCACCATATGAGATTGGAGCCGGAGAAGCAAGCCCTTCACGGTCAAGAAGTTGAGCTATGAATGTCTTTAAGAGCTTCATCTAAACTAAAGAAAGACTTGTTTAAATCAACTAACTCGACAAATGGTAAGTTCAAAACCTGAAGTCCTGTCCTTGTAATCACTGCCTTATACAATGTCTGATAGAACGTGAATACAACTATGTTATTACCCATCATGTTCAATAAAAAAGGAAATGAACATAAAAAACGACACATGTATCCATATATTATAATTCTTGTATAATTATTTGCAAACCAAACAATGAGGATAGTACATAGAATGAACTAATGTTCTCCTTCTCTTTGAGTACACTTAAAAAAAAATACATATTGTTGAGACTTTTGCATGTGGAATATATCAGAAGAAGCTACTTAAATGTTGGACAAGAATCTGATGAACTAAAAGTCTGTATGCTTTCTCTGTAAGATGAAAACTATCCCAAAAAATATAATCCGAATCACTGGAACATGTATATGTGCATAACTCTGCAACTTCTATTTTTCCCGTCCCGCAGCATCCCTTGTCTGAAATTTTGAATCCTACACAATCACATAAATATATGAGAAATCTTGTACATTTAACTATTCAAGGGAAAAAAAAACAGTTACCATATCGTTGAGGGTTGTCGATGACATCAAGCAGAACATTGTATGTATCTACATACACCAATCTTGAATTAGGTAACTTGTTTCCCTGAGAACTTGAATAAGCTTCCAACTTGCTGTTGAACAATTGTGCTGCTTGGTTCAAGTTATCAACACATTGTCTTTCTTCTCCTCCTTTCAGTGTTCTTTGCGATGGCAAACATCCGATTGGTGGTATGCCAAAGATACCAATACGACGTGCCCCTAGACTGTATAAATCCTTCAGAATTATGAACAATAACTTATCATTATACAGTCTTGAACATTGGCATAAATTCAGATTGAGTTGAAATGTTATATTACCTGTACAAAACTGCAAGCAAAGTTGACCAAGAGATCGGCGTATGATGGAACATCATAGTAAGATTTTCGAAGAGGCATACCGAAATAAGTGTTGGTAATGTCATTGGCTCCTGTGACCAACATGTATAAGCTATTTGCCAAGATTTCATTCTTTCTATCTTCTCCAACTAACTCTGTGAGCTTTACTATGTACTCTTTGAATAATATCACTTGGCCATTTAATGATATGACTTTCTGCATATACACATTAAGTTTCAGAACTACAAGAAGAATGCTTGTAAAAGAACACACTGATCAATAAATAAAACAAAAATATGTACCGCGAGTTCGGATGTTAGAGGATCATATCCTGCACCTCCTGAAGCAAAATTAACTCCTGTGATAAGGTCTTCTGGTTGTAAAGTTGGATCAAGAAATGCTGGTAAAAGCTCTTTTAGTCCCAATTCTTCCACTGAAATAAAGACAGAGAGACTAAGAAAACTCTTGTCTATTCAAACTATAAAATAGATTGGACTTTACAACTATGCTGCCCTGACACTCGAGATATGTTGCTGCACTCGTGTCAGATTCTCCAAAGATGCACTACTTTTGGAGGATCCAACATGCACCAATCGACATGTTGCAAGAGTCCAAGCAACATAGGTGTACATTATAGTCCTTTTTATTCAAACTATAGATAGATAGAACACTACAACTATGTTACTCGAACTCTCCAGAAATGCAGTTGCACTCGTGTCAGATCCTCCAAAGATGCACTACTTTTGGAGGATTGAGCATGCACCAAGTCTACATGTTTTAAGAGTTAGAGCAACATAGATGTACAATATAGTCCTCTCTATTCAAACTATATATAGATAGGATATTACAACTATGCTGCTCTGATTCTCCAGAAATGTTGTCGCTCCCATGCCAAATCCTCCAATAATGTACTACTTTTGAAGTACCAAACACGCACCCCTCGATATTTTTTAAGAGTCTGAGCAATATAGTTGTACAATATATAAAATTTTCTTACCAAGGAAATCTGAAGGGACTTTGCCATTAGAAAACCTTCCAGTTGGTATTCCTCCCATGAAATCTTTACCATAAGGAGGATAATTAACCTTAGCTATAGTTTTAAGGCCATTATTGTTACCAGTATCAACAATAGAGTCTCCAAAAACAAACACTGCTGGAATAGACTTATTAGGAGGTATACTTATTGCATAACAAACACTTATAGACAACACAAAAAAAGAACAAATCTTGTAAAAGTGGAACTTCATTGATAAAGCTGTAAACTTTTAGCTTTGGTGGAAAAACACACACAAGAACTAATGCTATTTAACTTCAAGAAATCAATCATGCTGAGTAAATGCTTTATTAAATTATGAGTACAAAAATTATTGCATTTTTATGAAAGCCTTAGACTTTAATGTTTCCTTCATTAGAAAGGTCAGCATCCAGCCATCCACCATCTTTTAGACAAGTTAGCCAACTGTGAATTGTGATTGCTGGAGGACAGCAAGAGCTGCTTTCAAGATCAATTTACTACGTCCGTTTTGATTTATGTGACACTATTTCTTTATTTATATGTTTAAAAAAGAATGACACTTTTCTGTAGATGGAAATAGGGCGAAGGATTTCGGCAGAAAATACCAATGTTTATACATAGTTAAAATTATTTTCTATATATATATAATAGATGTTTAATCTCCTTTGACTTCTTTATATATTTATTTTTTCATATTCTGAAACCCCTTCATACAAAACCTGACTCTGTCACTGGATACTTGTTTACAAGACCTTGTTTTTATGTTAAAATATTCATTTAATATGTATAAATAACCTATCCTGAATCCAATAAGAAAAAGACATCGAATCTCAAATTCATAAATTAAAAATCCTAACTCCATCTCTTTTTGGAAAACAACTAACTCTAAACTTCTTATTTCATCTTTAATAGGAAGCTTCCATATAAACACGACAATATTTAAGATCATAAGTTTCAAAAGTCTTTCTTTTTTTTTAAAGTCAAATTATGACACATAAATTAAAACGATGGAATATGAAATGAGAGTTTCCTTCTAGAATATGAATTATAAACATGTATCACGGGCAAGAGTAATTTGCACATGGGTTGAAAGATAAGAAGCATTAAGTGAGTATACCTACCCTCAACAAACAACTGCAAAAAACACTAAAGATACAGCATGTGCAACTTCATTCTTCATCACTAAATGCAACTTAAGAGTGGCCTCTATTTAGTAGAAAATCAAGACATATAGTAGTACTTTTTAATGGGTCGGATAGGAGGTTTTTGATTAAAATTGGTTTAATTTAATGTCAGTTATAAAAGGGAAACTTACAGAAATCTTACTGGTATAAGAGCTAATTATTAAGATACACGTTAGTTTGTAATATTAATGCGTCCAGATACATGTATATGGGATATATGTGGTCAAAATTAGGTGTAATTAATTTGTTCTACATACATTGTATTCAAATGGATTCACATGTGTCTCAGATACATAACAAATCTCGCTCGCCTCCCTCCCATCTCGCTCGCTACTCTCCTATGTATCTAGTATTCCACATACATGCGGATAACACTAGATATATGTATCTGGTGTGATTCACATGTATCTGAGATACATGAATATCTCGCTGGCCTCCCTCCCTATTTTAGTGTATCTTATAGCAAAAATGCATGTATTTAAATATATTATTTTCAATATATGGTAGAAAACTCTTAATTAATAGTAAGATACGTAATTATTTTAGATGGATTAAGGGAAAAATAATACCAGCTTTAAAACTATATAACAACCACACACACTTTAAATGTGTAAGAGTTTATGTTTTATATAATTTGATATAAGAAATATTTATACACAGTCAAGTTATTTAAAAGTAATTACAAGATAACTTTATTTAATATTAATATTAATTGATAACTTAAAATAAATAGTAAAATTATCTAATACTAATATTAAGTTATAATTTAAAATAAACAGTATTCCCGTGATATGCTAAATTTTAAGTAGTTCGAAATTTTGGAGGCTCCTATTTTTCCTACAAAAAATTAGCAAGTCCGTGAGTTATATGGATTGATAATGGTGTAATTTTTGTATATTATATAATTAAGTCAATTAGAAAATAATTTGGCTAATAATATTGATTGTAATCTAGATAAATAGTAAGTAACTAGTTATAGCGGATTAAATTACACTGATATATCATATTAGGTTATACTACAACAACAATCAAATTCCAGTAGAATGAAATGTAACACAATAATTCTCAGCCTTAAATTAATCGAATGTTTATTAACTGGATAATCAAATCTTGATATATAATTAATGTTTACAATAAGATTATTAGTTGGAGATTTGATCAAGAAGAACCCTATAACCTCTCTCAGTGAGATGATAACTGTCCCAAAATAAATAATTTGCGTCATTTTCACATATTCTTGTGATATTGTCACATAATAAGTACACATTCTCTCCTTGGCAGCACGCACTCAATGCATCTTCAAAACCTAAAATTTACGAGTGATAGAAAAATTAGTCGATCAAAATATGACTGACCTAAAATTCATCTACGAATATGAAGTTGGAGAATATTGGTGTTTAATATTGTACCATATTTGTCGTGGTTGACGATGATATCAAGTAGAGGATCGTAAATATTGATGTAAAGAAGCTCGATTTGAGGTAATTTTTTGTTTAATGAATAAATTTTATTTGATAATTTGGTATTTGCTATTTGGGCAGCTTGATTGTATTCATCGACACAAATTTTAGGTGGACCTCCACCTCGCAGTATCTGTGATGGCAAACACCCTATTGGTGGAAGCCCAAATATCCAAATTTTTCTTGCTCCCATATTGTACAAATCCTTAAAAAAATAAAATAATAACAATCAAAATATATATGATTTGAAATAAACTTATAATCATAGAATCGTCTTGTTATATAAGCTTATGCTTGATTTGAAATGAGCTTATAATCATAAAATCGACTCAATTGTTAGGTTATATATAAGTTCATGCTTGATTTGAGATGAAACTATAGCCTAACACTATAGGATCTCAAGTGATCGATACGATTCAAAATAAAAGGTAATCCTCACAATAATAATCGATATTGATTTATTATATACACATGACGGTGTTAGATATATACTAGTAATCTAATTTCACATCATTTCGCTATTCTCAATGTTATCAGAACTTGCTTGTTATTATTGTCGGATATACATAGGACTTTTCGTAAGTTGTAATCATATTTGAATAAATAAACAAATCACAATAATAACAGGTGGTGTCACTTGAGGCAAGGTATATATATTCGACCTCATGACTTAGACATACAATATTATATACTATAATGTCAATATACAGAACTTAAACTCAATATATAATCACAACGTGAAAAAAGGCAAATATAGGTATATATACTTACATTGATAAAATTGGAAGCTCCATCTACCATAAGTTTTGTATATGAGTCAATATTGTATTGTATCTTCCTTGGAAATTTGAGCATGAAATATGTATTACATAGGTCATCACTTCCAGCAACTACTATAGAAAGACTCTTTTTAACAATATTCTTTGTTGCTTCTTCACCAATAAATCCATTCATCTTCCAAATATATTGTTGAAAAAGTGCTAATTGTACTGATAGTGGTAAAGCTGACTAATTTACAATAAAAAATAATTAATAAGAAAATATATATATAGGTTATCATTATTCACTAAAAAAGGTGGAATTAGTTGCGAACAAGTTTAATTGTTTAGCTGCTAAATTTATCTGTCGCTAATTCCTTTTTTTAGTAGTGACATAAAAACTAACTTTACATGTAAATAATTGGATAGAATAAGAAGTTACCGGCACTTACCGCGACAATAGGAGTTAAAAGGTCAAATCCAGAAGCTCCTGAAGCAAAACTTACTCCAGTTTTTAAATCTTCAACTTTTAAATTTGAATCTAGATAAGCTGGCATTAGCTTCTTAATCCCAAAATCTTCAACTGAAATAGAACAAATATTAATGATCATATGGTAAAACTCCTCAACTAATCAAATTCATTCAAAATTACATGAGTTATGCTGGTATCAAATTCTGTATAAGTAATATCACGTTTTAATTTGTAGCGTGTGTAAATGATATACCTAACATGTCTGCTGGTGTCCTGGCATTGCTAAATCTTCCAGTTGGTTTATTACCACCCATGAAATCTTTTCCATAAGGTAAAAAATTACACTTTGCATGAGTAATTAAATTGTTATTATTTCCTTGATCCACAATTGAATCTCCAAAAGCAAAAAGAGCCGTTATATTTATGTCCTTACGCAATTGCAACTTTGATTCACACGAAATAAAAAACATTATAAAAACAACATACAATAAAGCCATTATTACTACTCTATGCACTACAAAATATATAGAAAATTTATCAAAGAAATTTGAGGTTTTTGAAAAAATAAATAAATATTTATATATATAGAGATAGGCTACACAAAAGAATACGTACGTCAAATATAAATTGTTACGTTTGGGTTAGGATGGAAGTTAAGACGTTTGAGAACTTTCGTCATATTATGGGGGAAGACGTTTCGTAAGAGTTTAATTTGTATGCACTGATAGTGTAAAATTATATATCTATTGTTGTATTTATTTTGTATCTTACTATTTTGCTGTTAATTTTCTTACAATCTTGTGTTCAGATACTTTTCTTTCGGAAACAATATCTCCACCTCACAAAGATAGAAGTAAATTTAAAATGTGTATTCAGTGGCGGACCCAGGATTTTCGTTCAGGGGGTTCGAAAAATAAAAGTATAAACGTGTAAATAAGCCAACAAAATAAAATTTCAAAAAAGTAGTAGTATATAGCTTATAGGTACAATTTTTAGGAATGGGAGTATGGGACCCTTGAAATTTTTGGGTTTAACACCACATTTTAGCACGTTTTATTAAAAAAAAAAACTAAAAAAAACTTGAAAATCGGAACTGGAACTAAAAAAACAAAAAAAAACTGAAAGGAAAAAACTAAAAAAATAAAACGCTAACCCAGGGATTCGATCCCTGGACGTCACGCTTAATTTTGAAGGTAGTTGCCACTGGGCTATCTCCTTCACCTTGTCATTGAGGGGGTTCAAAATATATATATATCCACATAAATCCAGAAAATTAACCTTATATATACAGTGTAATTTTTTCCCGAGGGGGTTCGGGTGAACCCCCTGGACAACATGTGGGTCCGCCCCTGTGTGTATTGGCTCTCCACGTGTCAATTTTAGTAGTGGGTCTGATCACTGTATTTTTTGTTTTACCTATTATATTTCATGTTAAGAGTTTATTCTCGATTACAAATTAATATTATTAAATAGAATTACACACAATTATTTTTAAAATATCTAATTATGTAAATATATTAAATGTTATTAATGCATATAACTTAAACTCTATTTCGATAATCGTTCATGTTAACTAATATTCTTGTGTTAACAAGAGAGAGTCGTGAAGGAAAAACGCTAATCAACGAGAAAAGTGTGATGGAAGAATTTGGATTAATTAGTTATTCTCCACCAAATACTCCTATATTTAAATTTTTTATGCATAAAAAAGTAAGTAAAGTAACTAGCTAACTACTATAATATTCCTCAATACGACTTAATTAAATAAATCTCATATAAGTGTTGTTGCATATATAATAACAACATATTCAGTATAATTTTGCAAGTAAGGTTTAGAAAGAATAAAATCTTTATTCTAATGTCGTAAGGGATATAAAGAATTTTTTTGATAAACTCAAAAAAAAAATAGAATTAGCAATAGGTACCATTAAATACCAACTATTCATCATGATTGAACAATTATTATTTACTTTGGATACACATAAATGAACCATTAATTGAACACATTTTTTGGAGCCTTGATCCAAAGTAGAAAATTTTGATTATACATAATCTTGATCAACCTAGCTCATAATCTACAAGAAATTGTTGATATATTTTTTTAAGATCTCATTGACAAGAATTTTATAACCTTTTTCGGTTGGATGATAACTATCCCAAAACAAATATTTTGTATCATCTTCACATATTCCACTAAATTCATTGCATAATATTGTCGCCTCTATTGTTCCTGTGCCACAACACCCTTTCTTTACTTCTTCAAATCCTACAACAAATCCACAATAACAAAATAGATAATCTCAAACAAGAATATAAGAAAATAAAGACAAAAATGGAAAAGCACAAACCGTCTAGTATATCGATAGTGTGAAGAAATTTTGTGTTATCAGATCACCTTAAAGATATGTGTCGTTAGTCTTCCTTAGACGTGGAATTTATAATATTAAAAATAGGACATATTAATTATTACAACAAGGAAAAGTGAGTCACACAAATTGACAACGAGAAATAATGTCAAAGTACTTTTTTCATTTGATATGTTATATATGGTTGTAACAACGAAAGAACAAAAATGGTTTATTAGGTTAAGCAAATTATAAGAAAATAAATAAGAAATTAAAATTTATTAATAATTGTAAGGATAATAGGGTTATGATCGATTGTTTAACCCATTTTAAATCAACTCATTTCAGTCTAAGTAACTTCTGATTAAATGAAACTCCGTCCAAATTTAAACAATCCATAACACCTTTGTATATTAGATAACTCAATAACACATTCAATTTTTAACGCATCTCATTTTGATCTGTCCAAATTTGACTCAATCTACGTTTGACGTCCCTAATATAATTTCATAAATTTATAGAGGGGTTAGTATATAGTACCATATTTTTTAGGGTTGACAATAAGATCAAGAATAGTATTATAGATATCAATGAACACAAGCTTGGACTGGGCCAACTTCTTGGATAATGAATCAATTTCAGTTGAGAATTTTGTGTTGGCCATTTGGGCTGCTTCATTGTATTCTTCAGAGCACACTCTATGTAGTCCACCAGCTAGTGTTCTTTGTGATGGCAAACATCCTATTGGAGGAATTCCAAATATCCCAATTTTTCTTGCTCCCAAGTTATATAATTCCTTTTAGAAAAATAAAATAAAATAGAATCAATACAAAGTTGTATATACGAATTCATTCTTTTATCGGTTTAATCATTTGATATCTGATTAAATGAAAATATAATAGGCATAAAGGTATATACTAACTTGGAGAAATTCAGTAGCTTTGGCCACGATGAGATCAGTATATGAGTTAATATCATGCTTCAATCGACCTCCAAGAGTGAAATATGTATTTGCAAGATCATCACTTCCAGCAACCACCAAAAATAGGCTATTTTTTAAAATATAGTTGGCTTCTTCTTCTCCAACTAGCCCTTCTAGCTTCCCAATATATTCTTTGAACTGATTTAATTGTGTTGATAGAGATAAAGCTGACTAATTAACATAAACCAAAAAAAAAAATATACAAGAGAAAAGATTAGAGTTCTTTCTTTTTTGTTGTGTGTGTGAGAGACAAGAATGGTTAGTGTTGTTAATATGGCTATATTTTAAATATGTTGCAAAAATGACCATTTTCTAAACTTTTGAAATAGTTTAAAATCAAACTTCATATTTTATATAGTATTAATGACAATTTTTTATTTTTTATTTAGCCATACAAATATATATTGTACGTTGTATTTATTAAAATCACAAGTTTCAAAGTTACCGCAATGATTGCTGTTAGAGGATCAAATCCACAACCTCCAGATGCAAAGCTTACTCCAGTTTTAAAATCTTCACTCTTTAAATTTGAATCTAAATAAGGTGGCATAAGCTCTTTTATCCCCAACTCTTCAACTGAAAACGGAGAAACATATCAAATTTTCAAATTTATTGTTATTTTTCATTACAGATGGACAATTTTCAAAAAGTAGAAGAACAAATATGACTCTTTTTCCGAGAGAATATATGTGTGTTTTTACCTAGCAAGTCCGGCGGCGTCTTGCCGTTGCTGAATCTTCCGGTTGGAATTCCACCTTTGAAGTCTTTACCATAAGGTAGAAAATTACATTTTCCCATAGTTGATATATAATTATTATTTCCTTGATCAACAATTGAATCTCCAAATGCAAATATTGCTTTTACAACAAAGTTTTTTGGTAATTGCACTTTCCCTTCACATGACCTTATAGTAAAAATTAACACAAAATAAACAAAGTAGTATAACATAACCATGATCTTATGCACCATTATTATTTTCTTGGAGAACTTTTGAGTATAGTTTTTAATCGGGTTTTTGTTTATTTTTATAGAGGCTAAGAAAGTATTTTTATATGCAGCCGCGTTTATATTTGGGTGTGTACAGAGTAAAATCCCAGCTCTTATACAATAGCTCACAAACCACACGACAGGTAATCGGCACTAGGCAATTTTGGTACGACGAGCTCGACCCAGAAGACAAATCCCTTACTTTTGCTTGCAAGGGGTTTCGAACTTGAGACCTCCAATAGCTCGCAAACCACACGAGAGGTAATCGGCACTAGGCAATCCCGGTACGACGAGCTCGACTCAGAAGACAATTCCCTTACTTTTGCTGGCAAGGAATTTCGAACTTGAAACCTCCAACATGAAAATTCCAAGCCCAAATCGCTAGGCCACCAACCCACCACAAAAGACATGTAGATTTTCTTACCAGATACGCATCTCAATTTGCTTGACACTCAACGTTTTTTTTTAAGAAAATGGAAGGCTATTGAAAGTACATATCATAGAGGCTAAGAAGGTACATATTATATAGGGAATTTAAGTTATACACTTATATATGTTAGTCATAAGGATTACATCGAGTAGCTTGACTTTTGTGGTTAATTTCTCAAATATGCAAAATCTTGCACGTCATTTCATTATTTCTTCTTTTTTTTTTCTTAAAAAAAAGAGAAGAGAATAACAAAAATGGTCCTTTTTATGTTTTTTGGCATGTTCAAAATGATCACTTAAATATATATTCTTGAACAATTTCAGTCCTCTATTAAAACACCACCACAACAACAACACACTCAGTGTGTATCTATAAATGACACTACAATAAAAATATTTTTTAGTGATAATAAATAAACATATTAATAGAAAAAGCTAAAACATTTAGCGGCATTAGTTAATTGTCATCAAATCTAATGTTGTTATAGGCTTTAGCGATATTTACAACAAGTGTTAAAACATAATATGTCAGTAGTAATTGACTCTAAAAAATATATCTAGCGGAAATTAAGTTATTGTCAATTAACGATAAAGATCTTTTTTGGTGTTGTGTGATGTGTAGGAAAAATGAGGTGTATGTAGACCTTACACCTACGATCCTACCTTTGTAGGATAAAAAAAACTATTTCAGATAGACGCATGAGTCAATTTTGTCCTTTATTAAGTTTACCAAAAATGATCAATTTTGGTTTATGTTAATTTTTTAACAAACTTGGAAAAGTCAAAATTAGTAAGGACAATGCAAAATTAATTAGTAAGTTACTAGCTAAGTACCACTTAATACCAACCATTTGTCAAGAATAATATTTTTTTATTAAATTCCAACATAAACACTTGGATATGCATAAATGAACTATTAATTGAACAAAAAAAAGTTTGATCCAAATTATACAAATTTGGTGATACATAATCTTGATCTTGATTGAGCTCATCATCTAAAAAAATCGATTGACATATTTTTTCAAGATTTGATCAACAAGAATCCTGTAACCTTTTTCAGTTGGATGATAACTATCCCAAAATAAATATTTTGTATCATCTTCACATGTTCCACTGAATTTATTGCATAATATTGTCACCTCTATATTTCCTGTGCCACAACATCCTTTCTCTACTTCTTCTAATCCTACAAAAAAATCCACAATAACAATATTGATAAAATAAGAATACAAGAAAATAAAGACAAAATGAAGAAGCACAAGTTGTCTAGTATACCAATAGTGGGAAGAAATTTGTTATCAGATCACTCTAAAGATATCTACAATTAATTTATATCATATCATTCTAACATTTAACACGCTCATCTTGATCTGTTCAAATTCAACCCAACCTACTTGTTTGGCTCCCTAAGACTATTCATGAATTTATAGAAGGATTAGTATATAGTACCATATTTTTGAGGGTTGACAATGATATCAAGAAAAGGATTATAGATATCTATCAACACAAGTTTGGATTGGGCCAATTTTTTGGATAGTGAATCAATGACAATTGAGAATTTTGTGTTAGCCAATTGGGCTGCTTCATTGTATTCCTTAGCACATCCTCTATTTGGCCCACCAGCTAATGTTCTCTGTGATGGCAAACATCCTATTGGAGGAATTCCAAATATCCCAATTTTTCTTGCCCCCAAGTTGTATAATTCCTTCAAAAAAAAAAAGAACTTGAGTCAATACAAAGTTTAGTGCAAATTAATATTTATAATAATTAGTTATAAAGAACTATCGGTTTAATCATTTGATATTTGAAACTTATTGATCCAACCGATTCATGTTCGATGCCTTAAATTCGACTATAAAGGTATACTTACTTGGAGAAATTCAGTAGCTTTGGCCACCATGAGATCAGTATATGAGTCAATATTCTGCTTTAATCGAACTCCAAGAGTGAAATATGTATTTGCAAGATCATCACTTCCAGCAACCACCAAAAATAGGCTATTTTTTAAAATATAGCTGGCTTCTTCTTCTCCAACTAATCCTTCTAGCTTCCCAATATACTCTTTGAATTGATTTAATTGTGTTGATAAAGGTATAGCTGACTAATCAAACATAAACACAACAAAAAAAATAGGAGCAAAGATTATTGTTTCCTTTTTATTTTTTCTTGTGTCATAATGGCTAGTGTTGTTAAGTATGGCTATATTTTTAATATGTTGCAAAATGGCTATTTTCTTAACTTTGAGATACTTCAGATTTTATATAGCCACACAAAGGAATATAATGTAAGTCATATTTAAAATCACAAGATTTGAAATTACCGCCAAGGTAGATGTTCGAGGATCATATCCACAACCACCAGATGCAAAGCTTACTCCAGTCTTGAGATCTTCACTTTTCAAATTTGAATCTAGGTAGGCTGGCACAACTTCTTTTATCCCCAATTCTTCAACTGAAAATGGTCAAATTTGCAATTTGTGTTATTTTTCAATTTCATCTTGGAATATAATATTAATTTTATAGTAAAGATATTTTATTTGCCTTATCATAAGTTACAGATTCAGTAAAGTTCAATAATTTAAATTTTATATTTGTATTTTAAAAAATTATTTGATATATATTTATCGACTATATTAATGGACTACACCATTAAATAAATTACCATATTAACTCCTAATAGTAGCTAAAACTTCTACTCCAACATTTAAACACTCAATATTTTACTATCCCTCTTCAAATGGTCAAATTTACCCCTACATTTTGTATTTTCCCTTATCTCCATTAGGAGTACGATGGGTAATTGTAAGGGCAAATATGATCCTTTTTCGAAAAAAATATATATGTGTATTTAATTACATACCTATCAAGTCCGGTGGCGTCTTGCCGTTGCAGAATCTTCCGGTTGGAAATCCACCATTGAAGTCTTTACCATAAGGTGGAAAATTACACTTTGCTATAGTTGGAATATAATTGTTATTTCCTTGATCAACAATTGAATCTCCAAATGCAAATACTGCTTTTACAACAACGTTATGTGGTAATTGCACTTTCCCTTCACATGACCTTATAGTTAACATTAACACAAAACAAATAAAGTAGTTTAATATAACCATGATCTTATGCACCATTATTATTATTTTTGTTGCATAAATAGGGACAAACAGAGAACATCTGAGGTTTTGTAAAAGCTTTGAAATGTTGGAGTTGAGTATAGAGACGGCAAAGAATATATAGGAGTTTAAGTTATATGCATCGTCTAATCATTGTAATTTTTTTTTAAAAAATACTACTATATCACTCAAAATATCTACATGTAGATTTTCTTAAAATATAATATATTATAGGATTTGTAATTTTAAACCCATTATTACAAACAGATTAAAATGGTCTAATAGTATAAAAAAATATTTAGAATGATAGGCATAATAAACATTGTGGAGATTTGGAGTAAGCAAATAGTGATTGGTAAGTTCAACTTTTGGTAGACAATATTATCAAATAAATGCAAAGAGATAAATATCTTTGTCATTGGCTTAATTTGATCTTAACTGACAACTAAATATTTCACTTTGAAAATGCCCATACTTACAAAATAATTATCAAAATACTTCAACTCGTTTTTATCGTATCAGTTGAATATTCTAACTTATTATAAAATAATCATCTATACACCTCTAAAATTTATATCACGTCAATATCAGATGTCCACGTCCAAAATTTATAATTGGACATGTGTTTCCACGAAACACATACAAGAAAATTCATCTGTATGTTGAATGTTTCAAACTAATTATAGACACGTAAATAAACCAATAATGCACACCGACTTGTTAATTATAGGTGTACAAGTGTTATACCTTTCACATTTTTATTAGAAGTTTCATCGTATATTTTTACTCGTTCATTACTAGTGTAATTATTTTATTTATTGTTCTTTGAAGGGTGTGTTAAGTAATGGGCAGAGTCACCTTATGCAAAGGGTGGTTCGTTGCATATTTTTTGCTATAAAATTGTGTGTTATACAAATATTAAATGTTAGCTATTATGAGTATATATTTAATTTTATACATCTTTCACACAAATTTAAAAAAAATTACATTATTTTCACCAAAATTCTGACTTCTTCATTAATGTCAAGTTAAACATGAACATATAAAGATGGACAAAAAGAGTACTCATCTTATTATTAGGGGAGTAGTAATTGTTTTCGTTGATTGAGGTAAAGTATGATATTTCAATGCATGATGCATTATATTGCTTCTTCTTTTTTAAAACTTTTTGGAAAATAGACTCAACTTAAAGCCCTGCTAATCCTCTTTTCACAATATATCATAGTACAACAATAATTACTTTGAGAATTCTTTATTTATAAATTATACTCAACAAGTAGAGTAAGAATAAAAAAATTGCGACAACGTGTTAACTCTATGGGTAAATATCCCTAAACTTTGGCATTAATCATATTTATGAATACACGACTTTAAACATACACGGATTTCTTAGAAAATCCTTCGATCATTCTTAAAAAATACACGAGATATACAAATTACATTTAGAAACAGAGTTTTCAATTCGAAATTACAATATTCAATTTGAACTTCAATACCTAATATATTCATACAAAACACAAATATTCAATTCGAAATTAATGTAGCTACAATATTCAATACAAAAACACAATATTTGATCCAACACTATAGTATCCAATTTAGAAATAGAATATTCAATAAAATATTCAATCCATAACCTATAGTAACTACAATAATTCAATTCAATAATGCAGTATGATATTCAATTAGGAAATATACTATTCAATTAGTAATTTCATTGTTGCATTAAAAGATGCAACCAAACGTGTTATTAAAGCATTCTCTAATCTCTAGTGAAGTTTTTTTATTAAAAAAAAGTAATAAGAGAGAGACTAATGATATAAAATTATAAACTATAAAGTATTGAAAATATACAACGCAATGTTTTTATTTATAAAAAATGATATACAGCGCAATTTAAATTTTAAAAAACATCACTATCAAATTGTCTTACGCGTGATATATATTGGGTAGATTTCTCACAACATGGAGGCCTAAAACTGTTGTGAGAATTAATACAAGTATACACCACAATAATTCAGGATTTAGCGGTGATTATCTAGTGGCAATAATATAATTATCGATATATTATATTTAAAAACAGTAAAAATAAATATTTATAACTAGTATTTTATATAAATGCTGCTAAATACTTTAGCGACTCTGAATAAATGACATTCGTTCAGTCACTACTAAATAAATGTCTCTCTTGTAACTATGGTATATGTAGCAATCTACGAATTGATTGGAACAACATATTATTTATATCCCTTTATTAATTCTTCTCTTTCTTTCTCTTAATTAAGGGGGGAAAATATAATAGTGCTAAGATGGAATAAATCCTTCCAAATTATGACATCCAAAAATTCGATTTATACATTAATAATGGTAGTTTGGAGTTAGATGGTGTGATATTTACATGAAATAGGCAATTTAATATAGACCACTTTATTTTGATGTGTGTGTAATTTTTTCTCTCTTTTAATTTAAGATGTGTGTATGTTTGGTCTAAAGGTCTTTATTTTCTTATTAACATTATTGTAATAATGAAACAATAATATACATGTCACATCACATTTTGTGAAAGTTGTCTTTTGGAAATAATAGTCAATTTAAGCTTATTAAATATCTTTAAGAAAAAAATGTCTTAATCGAGTTAGCTGTTTGTTCATTGTTGAACCATCTACATTGATTAGGCTAAATCAAAGAGGTTTGACATTGAAGTTTAATATGTGATTTGACAATAATGGTATGATAACAATAGTCTACAGTTGCTTCTTTTTGTTTTTTAGGTTCGATTAATCTAAGATTCACATTTAAAAATTTAATCTTTTATTTTATTTTGGGCTTCTTGATTCTAATTTGTGCATGTGCCCAAATAAATGTACTACGTGGTCAGATTACTCATTGTTGCGACAAATCTTATCTTAGAAAAATGTCTAGATTTTGGCCCATTTAAATGATGCAAGCCTCACACGTGAAAGGTTGTGCGGATATATAATATAATTTAGTAATTAAAATGTGTACTCTAACGACTATAAAAATTTATCAACGGTGAATATTACCTACCAAGTCCGGTTGGGTTTTGACATTGTTGAACCTTCCAGTAGGGGTTTCACCCATGAAGTCCTTGCCTTAAGGTGGATGTTCACACTTAACATTTTAAGGTTTGAGATATGCTCGATTCACTTTTTATTAGCTCTAGAGAAGGTAAATTGTTAATGCTAAATATAATCGCCTTTCAACTATCCTATATTAGAGGGTAAATCCAACCTAGTGAATGAGCTATGTCATTTCATTAGTTCTTCTCTTTCCCCTCTAACAAAATGAGAGGATAACAAAAATGGTCCTTTTATGTATATGACATATTTGATCTCTTAAATATATTTTTGAATAATTTTTGTCCTTTGTTAAATTTACCAAAAAATGATCACTTTTAGTTTACATCAAACAAACTCTAACTATTAGATTTAACATAAACTCTGAAAAAGTAAAATTAGTAATTAAGGACATTACTATGAACAATTTTTTTAAAATTAAATTCCAACATAAATACTTGAATATACATAAATAAACTATCAATGTCATAAACTTGAATTTCAGTGTCTTATTACATGAAGTAAGCTTTATAAATATTGAATTAAAAAAAAAACAGGAAGGATGGATTAATTGAACGCTTTTTTTTTTGAACTTTTGGACCCAAAGTTAACAAACTAGGTGAATATACCTCTTGATTACATTTTTTTATTTTTATTTTATCACTCTTCATCTAGAAGAATTTGTTAACATATTTATTGAGGACCTGATCAACAAGAATTTTGTAACCTTTTTCAGTTGGATGATAACTATCCCAAAACAAATATTTTGTATCATCTTCACATGTTCCACTAAATTTATTGCATAATACTGTGACCTCTATTTTTCCTGTGCCACAACACCCTTTATCAACTTCTTCAAATCCTACAACAAAATCATAATAACAAAATTGATAAAACAAAAAATAAGAAATAAAGATTAAAAAGGAGAAGCACAAGTAGTCTCAAAAACCAAATTATCTCATAAAAATATGACTTGTCGAACTCATTCTCCTTTAAAAGTTGGCCTATTAGGTATCCCAAAATCCAAATTATCCTATGAAAAATCTGGTCAAAATATTTTGGAAAACCTATCACTGTGTATAGTTAGAACAGACTTATTTACCAATATGACCAAAATATACAAAACATATACACTTAGTACATGAATATATTTTTGGTATATTGTATAGTATATGTTTATTTGTACTTAAATATACAAAATATGTATTTGTTGACTGTTTTGTTAACTATACACTTATCTTTTGCGGATACGCTTACTTTTCTTTTGTTTGATATGCTATATATAGTCATAATAAAGAAGAAAAAAATAGTATATTCGTAAATAAATTATAAGAAAACAAACAAATAAATTATAACTCAGTATGACCCATTGTTTATTAGTCATACTGGTCCAACACGTTTTAACCCAAATAAATTTTGAATGGATCAATAAATCACCCTCTTTTTTTTATACTCAAATCATCTTGATCCGTCCAAATTCAACCCAATCTGCCTATCTGACATTCCGAGAATATATAAGTAGAGGTGTCAAACAAGTGAATTAGGTTGGATTTGAGCAAATCATAATAGAATGAGTTATTAATAAATGAAGGATTAGTGTATATTACCATATTTTTGAGGGTTGACAATGAGATCAAGAAGAGGATTATAGATATCTAAGAACACAAGCTTGGACTGGGCCAACTTTTTGGATAATGAATCAATTTCAGAAGAGAATTTTGTGTTGGCCAATTGGGCTGCTTCATTGTATTCTTCAGAACACACTCTATGTGGCCCACCAGCTAGTGTTCTTTGTGATGGCACACATCCTATTGGTGGAATTCCAAATATCCCAATTTTTCTTGCTCCTAAATTGTACAATTCCTTCAAGAAAACAAAAACACCTGAATCAACTAAAAAGTAATATGTAAATTGGAAATAAATAGCTATATGTTTCCTTTCATATATTGAGAATTTTTTCACAAATTCAAGTCTATGACACGTATTGTTTGCTTTAATTCAACAAATCTCACATATTTATCTATTACACCATTATTGAGCTCAAATATTGGGAACTATTATGAACCTTTGTTATGTCTGATAAAACTCTTTACTTTTCTCTTACTTCGATATGGAATTCCACTAAAATATCATGTGTGCCCTTCTTTAGAAGTTTGTCAGTCTAGAAACTAGCTTTCAGTCCTTCTCTATGACTTCATTATTAGCCCGCTCTCCGTTATGAACATCACATACAAAGCAGACAATATGTGTCATGGACATGAATCGTGACAACTTCCGAGGGATTTCTAACCAAATTGAAAATAAAATAAAAATTTAGAAAAATAGCAAGCATAAGGTATACTAACTTGGACAAATTCTGAAGCTTTGGCCACCATGAGATCAGTATATGAGTTAACATCCTTCTTTAATCGAACTCCAGCAGTGAAATATGTATTTGCAAGATCATCACTACCAGCAACCACCAAAAATAGGCTATTTTTTAAAATATCATTGGCTTCTTCTTCCCCAACTAGCCCTTCTAGCTTCCCAATATATTCTTTGAACTGATTTAATTGTGTTGATAGAGGTATAGCTGACTGATTAACATAAACAAAAATGAAAAAAGGAACAAAACTTAGTGTTTTTTTTCAATTCTCTGTGTGAAAAAATGGTTAGTGTAGTAAATATGACTATATTTTTAATATGTTGCAAGAAATGGCTATTTTCTAAACTTTTATAGCCACAAAAATATTACTCCCTCTGTCCCAATTTATATGACATATTTCGGATTTCGAGATTCAAACAAGTCTATCTTTGACCGTAAATTTTTCATATATCTTTTAAATATTTTGAATTATCAATTATTGTGACTTATAGTACTTTTTATGTAGTTTATAAATATATAAATTTCATTTTTAAAAAATTGAAGATTTCATGAG
>JAJOOS010016101.1:0-28324 GCA_029582725.1 Solanum chiquidenum
ATAGGCACACAAGGAGAAAATGGTTCCTATAATAGAGTAGTACAATGTTGACCTTCCAATTGAGTATAGAATATTTTGTAGAAAAAGTCCAATGTGTTGTTTTTCTCTATGGTCCTTAAATATAGAGATTTTGATTTCAAGCCAAAATCACTTTTGATAGAGAATCTTTAACGTATTATAACATGTTAGGTTGATACATTTTTATATCTATAAGTATCAATTATTAACTTGAACAAAATGATAATTAACTTACTATATAACATGTAAAAAAAATCTTTAGTATATGTTGGTTAAATCGATCAAGAGAGCCGACATTTGTTTACAACTATAAATTTCGATCGTTGTTACCCATTGTATTGTATTGTATCGTTACTATATCTATAATGTTTGTTTTGATTGTTACTTAAAATGTATTGTATTGTATTGTTAAATTTCATGTTACGTAACAATGAAAACCCCTACTTTATGTAACAACAAATTTGGTGTGTTTCCATTGTTTCTTAATTTCTTTTTCCAACTATATCTTTACATAATATTTCATAATACTATTTTACCCTTTACCTTATATTATTTAATTCTAGTCAAACCTCCTACCCTAGAATAATTAAGGATATTTTAGTAAATTTATAAATTACAATATAATACGATACAGTCAAACCAAACAATAAAAATGTTATTAAACAACAACAGACAATACAGTCAAGACAAACATTGTATCTACCATACAATACAATATAATATAGTACAATATAATACATTATGAAACAATGGGTAACAATGATCCAAACAGAGTGTTAGGCATCAATAAAAAATTAATCCAAGTTTTCTACCATACAATTAGTCCTTCCAATTCTCTTGTTTTCTCTCTAGCATTTTCTTAGCGATTTATAGTATGTTAGATTGATTTGGTATAACAAGATCTTTAGAAAATAGTACAAGAAAGTGAGCGAACTATCAAGTGCCGCACGTATGCTTAGTTTTTTTTTCAGCCGATATCCGATACCTACATTGGAGCCCAGCATAAACAGAGTCATCTTAGGAGAAGGGTGGTCCAGTGTACACCGTTTACCAAAGAATTATGTGATGTTCAGAGATTGAATGTTAGCTCTTGTGAACGTATATTTAGTTTTGCACATCCTTAACACAATTGAGAAGAAAAAATTTATATCCTTCGTCAAATTCCTAACTCCGCAACTAGGTCTTTGGCTGTGTAAAGGTAACAACAATAGCCCATGATTATTTGTAACAAAAAAACAATACCTCATAATTATTTGTAATATAACAATATTCCATAATTTAAGTATTAAATTAACAAAATATAAATAATTAAAGAATATTTTAAGATTTTAAACATTCAAAAAGAAAAAGTAATACTCCCTCTGTCCCAATTTATATGACTTATTTTCCTTTTAGTCAGTCCCAAAAAGAAAGACACATTTCTATAATAAGTAACAATTTGACTATAAAATGTCTATTTTACCCTTAATGAAATGATTTACAACCACACAAATTTCTATCTTTCATTTTAGACCACAAGTTTTAAAAGTCTTTTTTTCTTTCTTAAACTCTGTGTCCAGTCAAATTACCTCACATAAAATGGGACGAAGGGAGTAATAAGTTGAGAAAAGGGAACGAACAGCGACCCAGCAGCAAAGGCCTCCCAGTATTTAACCATCTTCTTCCCCAAAAGGTAAGGTATTTTATTTGTTATCTGTTTTAATACTCTTTTGGTCCTTTTTAGTTGTCATGGTTTTGTTTTAGAGAGTCAATCGATATGAATTTTGATTAACATTTTAAAATGTAATTTTTCATGATATTAATATGAGAAAAGTTGCAATTTATAGTACTTTTCATATAGTATTTCGATATATTTAAAATATCGAATTAATGTAATTTAATTTATCTTTAAAAAATAATCAAATTGAAGAAAGGGACAGAGAGAGTATTTAATGATTAAAATTATTCTCTCTATAAATAGATGTTGAACTCATTTATTAATGGGTTTACTCCTTCATATTCTGGATATTCATGGGTGAAACTTTTTGCTCACCTACTGTGGAATTTGGAACTGTGAGTTTTCTATTCAGGGGCGAATCTAGGGGCTAGGACGATGTTCATCCGAACCCCTCCTCAAAAAAGTACATGTAATTATAGGGGTTTAAAATTTATCTGGTACAAATTTAAATCTTAGATTCACCTCGACTTCTATTACAGTTCAAAGAGAAATTTGTTACTATAATGGATGAATAATATTCAATGACAATGTGACAGTTGACTGGTCTAATTGCAATAATTCCACTCGAGTAGACCCCATCTCAATTGAAACGTTTCTTATTTAAAGTCCTGTATACAATTTTGTCCCATATATTATCAATTTTATCTCTTATCACATCCACAATATATTCAAAAACTTCTTTATCTTTCTTCTCAATATTTACAAGTTAACTTAAGTCATGGCATCAATTTCTTCTTATGTGAGTAATTCACACTACTGTCCGCGATGGAAGTATGATGTCTTCTTAAGTTTTAGAGGTAAAGATACTCGTGAAACAATTACAGGTTACTTGTATGAACGTTTGACAAGGAGGGGAATAATCACTTTTCAAGATAATAAAAGACTAGAGCATGGTGATTCGATCCCAAAAGAACTCTCGAAAGCTATCAAAGACTCTCAAGTTGCCCTCGTCATTTTCTCAAAGAATTATGCTACATCAAGGTGGTGCTTGGATGAACTAGTGAAGATCATGGAATGCATGAAAAATGAAAATGAAAAAACAATGATACCGGTGTTCTATGGTGTGGATGCAACAGATGTTCGTTACCAAAGTAAGAGCTTTGCAGAAGCATTTGTCAAACATGAATTGAAGTATAAGGATGATGATGAGGGGATGCAGAAGGTGCAAAGATGGAGGACTGCCCTAACTATTGCCGCAAATCTAAAAGGATATGTATTCCCTAACGGGTAAGTTAAACGATAGATACACTCATAATTATATTCTACTCTATATAACAAAGAATATGTACCTCAAAAATGAGTCAAACTTGTATGTTTGGTGTGAGCGATAAGAATAAAAAGTCCTGGGATAAAAAAATAGTTCGGGGATAAAATTTTGATGCCTTGTTTGGTTGACATATTTGGGATAACTTATTCCACCATTTATAGCATAGTGATGGGATAAGTTATCCTAGGATAACTAATCCAAGATAATTAATCATGGGATAACTAGTTCCCAACCAAACGAAGACTTTGGTTTACGTGCATAGTTCTTTTTATCATAATTATTGTGAAATACTACAATTGTGCATTGTCCTTTCGCAGGGTTGAATCGGACTGTATTGAGCGTATTGTTGATGACATTTCGTCCAAATGCAAGACTTCAGTATCTTATTCGCACAAAGTTGTGGGAATAGATACTCAAATAGAGAAAGTAGAATCCCTACTAGAGATGGAAATTGATGATGTTCGGATTGTGTGGATCTGTGGAATGGGAGGAGTAGGTAAAATGACAATAGCAAATGCTATTTATAATAAACTCTCGTCGAGTAAATTTAAAGATGCTTGTTTTCTTGAGGATATTAAAGAAAACAAACATAGAATGTACTCTCTGCAAAATATCCTTCTCTCTAAACTGTTAGGGGAAAAAGAAAATTGCGTGAATAACAAGGAGGAGGGGAGGAGCCTAATGGCTCGTAGACTTCGGTTTAAGAAGGTTTTACTTGTGATTGATGACATTGATCACAGAGACCAGTTGGATTACCTAGCAGGGGATCTTCGCTGGTTTGGTAAGGGTAGTAGGATTATTGCAACTACTAGAGACAAGCGTTTGATAAGGAATAGTGTACTACATGAAGTAGAAACACTGCTTGACCGTGATGCGATTAAACTGTTCAATCAATATGCTTTCATGGAAAATGTTCCAGATGAGTGTTTCGAAAATCTAACGTTGGAGATAGTAAGTCACGCTAAAGGTCATCCTTTAGCCCTGAAAGTGTGGGGTTCTTTATTATACGGGAAGGATATAATTGTGTGGAGAAGTGCTCTAGACCGAATAAGGGAAAACTCTGGTTCAGAAATTATTGAAAACCTCAAAATAAGTTATGATGGATTGGAGCCCAATGAGCAAGAGATATTTCTAGATATTGCATGTTTCTTCCGAGGAAAAGAAAAGAATAAAGTCATTCAAATTCTTGAGAGTTGTAATTTTCCAGCTGAATATGGATTGAGCGTGCTAATCGACAAATCTCTTGTGTTCATCTCTGACCATAATAAGATTCAAATGCATGACTTAATACAAGATATGGGTCAATATATAGTGAAAATGCAAAAGCATCCCGGGGAACGTAGCAGACTATGGAAAATTGAAGATGTCAAAGAAGTGATGGTTGACAATACGGTAAGTAGGCTACACAATACACTACTATTCAGTTTCTAGTTTTCATATCCAAAAGATAAAAAGGGCAGTCAATTCCAATTAATTGTTCCTCTTGCTTCATATTCTTAATTGTTTTCTTCTTCCTCTACTTGGGTTTAATACACTTGAGCCGAGGGTTTTTCTGAAACAGTCTCTCTATCTCCATAAAGCAGTGGTAAGGTCTGCGTACACTCTACCCTCCCCAGACCCCACTTAATAGGATTTCACTGGGTATGTTGTTGTTGTTGCTTCATAGACTTGCAAATATACCATTTTAGTTGGCCTAATGTTGCTTGCTAATTCGTCAAGTAGCCATTCTTAATTAAAGCTGACCGATCCTGTTATCTTATGTTATCATGACATGATTAGTGAGCGATTGTACAAGACATCTGAAGTTATGATTTGTTGACTCGTGATCCTTTTACCAGGGGACCATGGCTGTGGAGGGAATCTGCTTTACTTTTATTCAAAAGCTATGCTTTAGCAAAGAGGCAATGAAAAATATGAAAAGGCTTAGGATATTACACATATGTAGCTTCATCTCTCCGATTGATCGAGAAGACGTTCTCTATGACTCCAATTGCCATGATGGCTCCATTGAGTACCTGCCCAACAACTTGTGTTGGTTTGTCTGGCATGAATTTCCTTGGAAGTCATTGCCCGAAAATTTTGAACCCCAGAGGCTTGTTCATCTTGATCTCCAGTGGAGTTCGTTGCATGATTTATGGACCGAAAGAAAGGTACCGTTTCTAATTTGGTATAATGCTAAAAACTCTCATAAACTTGGTATGTTTTATTCAGTGTAGACCTAAACTTGTGTTATTTAGTTTCTGAACATGTAATTTCCATATAAAAGTGAAAATAAAACAATTTCTAATCTTCCACAAAATATTTTGTTGACTCTTATAATCTAAGGGTGTGAATTAAACAATCTCTTTCTGTGTTTGGAATAGGTGTTTTTACCGTCTTTACGAAAGCTAGATGTCAGCTACTCCAAAAGCTTGATGCAAACACCAGATTTCACAGGGATGCCAAATTTGGAATATCTGAATCTGAGGAGATGTATGAGTCTTAAAGAGGTTCACCATTCCCTGGGATGTTCCATAAAACTCATCGAGTTAGATTTGTATCATTGTGAAAAACTTGAGAGGTTTCCGCGTGTTAATGTGGAATCTCTTAAATCTCTGGATCTAGTAGGTTGCTCTAGTTTAGAGAAATTTCCAGAAATCCTCGGAAAATGGAAGCTAGAGTTAGAGATTCGCATGGGATTCACATGGATAAGGGAACTACCATCATATGTTATTCAGCACCAAGCTCGTCTTAGAGTGCTGGATTTGAGTGATATGAAAAACCTTGTAGCTCTTCCAAGCAGTGTTTGTAAGTTGAAATTTTTGATGAAGCTAGATGTGTCCTACTGCTCAAAACTTGAAAGCTTGCCAGAAGAGATAGGTGATTTAGAAAACTTGGAGGAGTTTCATGCTAGCCATACTCTAATTTCACATCCTCCGTCTTCCATCATCCGCTTAAACAAGCTTAAGTTCTTAACTTTTGCAAAAAAAGAATCAGAAGATGGAGTGTACTTTGTGTTCCCTCAGGTGAATGAAGGGTTACACGCTTTGGAAATTCTGAATCTTGGTTGCTGCAATATAATAGACGGAGGACTTCCAGAAGACATTGGATGCTTACACTCTTTGAAAAGGCTGTATCTCGGTAGAAATAACTTCAATCATTTGCCTCGAAGCATAGCCCAGCTTGGTTCTCTTCGATCCTTGAACTTATCACATTGCAAGAAGCTTAAACAGTTGCCAGAATTCCCAGAGCAATTAGATACAATATATGCAGATTGGAGCAAGTCTTCGATCTGTAATTCGTTGTTTCAGAATATCTCATTATTGCAGCATAACATATCTGCTTCGGATTCATTGTCACTAAGATTGTTTACAAGTAGGACACTGACAATCCCAACTTGGTTCCACCGTCGGGGAACTGGTCAAAGTGGATTAGTCAATTTGCCTGAAAATTGGTATGTACCTGATAACTTCTTGGGATTTGCTGTATGTTATACTGGCAGGTTAATGTACATGACAATGACAACTCACTTGATTCCCTTGTGTTATGATGTGAAGTTGTGGATGACCTTGAAACTGGACTTACTCGAGCCCGACAGTAATTCTCTTGTATGCGAATACTCACCTGATTCCGTAATTCATTTTTTCTTTGTACCTTTTGCTGGCTTATGGGATACATCAAAGGCAAATGGGAAAACACCAAATGACTATGGGCGCATTATGTTATCGTTCTCTGGAGATATAAGGGATTATGGATTTCGTTTGTTGTATAAAGATCTTTGCATTGGGACACGAAAGAGCAGATCGGATGACTCTGTCACCAATGAAGCCAGTTGCTCCTCTTCTAAGAAACAAAGGTCACATTTCTAATATTCAGAAACTTTGCAGCTCTTTCCCACAAGCCCAGGAATTTCGGTATATATATTCTCTTTCTATTAGCTACAAAGTCTCTTCTTCGAAAACTAATAAAATTTTTGCTGTCATTAATCTGTATTTTCTTTTCCTTATTGTTTTCTTTCTTCCTTCAGCTATTGACAGGAGTTCATTAGTGGGCAATGTCCGTATCAACAATGAGTTTCGTCTATTGATTCTCCACCTTGTCTCTGCTTGTGCTGAGCCACGATTTACCACGGTATATAAGTTTGAGGATGTGAATGATATGCAAAAAATGGCGTAACTATCATCTATCAACTTAGTTTGGAGATACTTCTACAAATTTATTATGTGCTGCATTAGTTACAGAAGTAGTTTTTCCTTCCTGACCTAGATTTTTTGTAAGGTTTTCAGGTCTGTGAAGCTGATGAGGAGTTTATGCAGCAGTTGCCAAACTAAGTAGCTCGGACTCTTCACTTTGGGTGTCGTACACGTGTCTACACGGCATGTGTGACAGCGTGGGATCCATAGCCATTATGGTCAACTGATTTTGGTACTTTGAACAAAATCAAAATGGAGAAATTCCGGATAGATTCAATGATTTTTGTAATCAAAATAAAAGCTTAGGTGAAACTGAAGAAAATGAAATACCTTATGTATAGAAATTTCTGGTCACTCCTTTTCCTTTTTATCTCCCAGGATTCTCTTTTATCACTTGTCAGTATGTTCTCCCCGAGTTATCCACATAATATCTCATAATTTTAGATATTTGCATTGTTTTTAGCCGAATTCATGCATCCGTATCCCCGATTTTTTGCTGATGGTGTTGGAGGTGCAAAGGCTGCAGCAACTAGAGCTTGTTCCTTTATAGAATCATCAAGGGTACTAGGAGTACTACTAGTCTCCCTTGGATGTATTTAATCCAATCTTTACGTGTGTGTTTACTTGTTCAACTCTATTCAAGTTTAAAGACATACTTGTGTACACTCGAAGTTAGAGGATATAGATGTCACATGAGGTCAAATATTCAAGTTTAAAGACATACTTGTGTACACTCGAAGTTAGAGGATATAGATGTCACATGAGGTCAAATTAAAGGACACGTGTATGTATTATGCCTTGTTGGTATGTTGAATGAGAGAGAAGGCTTCCAACATGAATGGTTTATTTATGTTTGAGAAGAGAAACTTATTCAATATACAAAATTAGCAAGTTAAGGTATGCTCAGCCAAAAATTACAATTGATAAATGCCAAATCTGACTTATTAAGGAGCATAATTTAAGAATATACACCTGGAAAATTGTCAAACAAATTGGAACAATTGAATAATTTACATGCTTCCCAACTAAATTCTAAATTGATATATCCTCTATACCCAATCACCTAAAATTATGTACACAAGAAAGAAAGATCAAGAAATTGAATGTTGTCCTGTGATTGGTTATCATGGAGCCAGAGGCAAAGATAGAGGGGTGCAAGGGGTTTATCCGAATCATTTTCTCCAGAAACATTACATTGTATATACAAGGTCAAAACTATTTTTTATGTATACATACTCGTTTGAATCCCCTTCACTTCTTCGTGTGTCTACTTTTTTATATGTTGAATCCCCTTAGTGAAACTCTTGACTCTGGCAGTGCATGAACCAACAACCATCGCTCGATTCTATCCCTCTCGTGATTCTACGAGATGAATACAGTCAGAATAAGATTTTGAACAACAATAAGTATGTTCTTTCAATTTACAGTGACACCACCAGCAGCCAAATGCTCAGAAACATTGGCACTCACAGCTTTGCTAGGATGAGGACCTAGAGCAGCAACTAGGTCAGGTTTAACATGTCTCGCAGCAGCTTCTTGGCGACGTTGAACACTTGAAGTGCATTTGGGCCACAGAGGGGAATCTAGGATCTAGAGTCAGAGGACTCATTCAGAACAAGTGTGATTCTATTATATGTATACATATTGAAAAAAAAAGTTATATTTGTATATACATAGTTCGACCAAAAGTAATTACTAGCCTTTAGCTTTACTTTTGCTTGGGCAGAATGAACCCCTTTGGCCGAAAAATCACACTGTATATACAAGGTCAAAATCTTTTTTATGTATATATAGACAATGAACCCCCTTAGCAAAAGTTCTGACTCTGCCTTTAGGCCAGGTTGGACAATAAAAGTAGTAGCTTGATCATTTGCAGCAGCAACCCTGTTTTCTCGACCACTTACGGCAACAACAAGAGCAACTTAACCACTTACAAGAACAACATGTCCAGCTTGACCACTTACAAGAACAACATTTCCAGCTTGGCCATTTACAAGAACAACATTTCCAGCTTGGCCACTTACAAGAACAACACTTCCAGGTTGGCCACTTACAGGAACAACATTTCAAGCTTGGCCATTTACAAGAAAAGCAACCTGAGCACTTACAGGAAAAGCTTGGACATCCAGAGCAACACGATCTGCAGCTAAAACAGGAAGAGAAGCATGACGACCATCTGGACTTCTTTTTTTTGTAATAAGCAGGATGGCAAAGAGGTTCTGTGGACTTTCTATCTCTGCAATAAACAAAAATATATTCCGTGAACACGAAAATGCATGATTGCAAGCTCCATATATCTGGGAAGAAATAAGATCACCAATAATCTTTAATGTAAAGCATTTAAGTTGAAGACATGAGACTCAAACACATTTATACGAATGACTAGTTAGGTGAACTCTAATGCACATCCGCGTAATTATTAATGACGCAACATGTTACCAGTTACATGGAAAAGAAAAGAGAAGAACATGTACATATGCTAAAAGAAGATGATATTAGGAAAAAAAAGATAGGAACTGGTACTCACGTCGGAAAAGGTAAAGACGTATCATTACCATTGAAATGGTTGTAGGAGTCTCTAAGCCCTCCATTCCCTTCGGAATGGCTAATGGCAGATGAATAATCTATGTTCCCTCTTAACTTTATTTCCTCTTCAAAATGTGGTTGTTTCTTAATTGATTTATGTTGATTTCCTGCTTCAATAAGGTTGCTTCGATCAATCACGCCCCTTTCTGTATCAAATACAGAACTCTTTTCCGTATGTTCTCTTCCTTTTACAGGTGATGAGTGTCTACTGATTAGCTTCCCAGACTTACTAATTTCTTCACATGTTTCTGATTCCACACACATGCGTAGTTCTGCTGACTTCCTCGAAAGACTGACGTTGATACTAAATAACGACTCTTCAGAGGCAGCACTCCATTCTTTAGGTGTTGAGGATTTGCTTTCGAAAATTGAAGATGGAACTCTGTTGGGATCATAACCTCCTTGTCTGTCCATCACTTGGATAAAAGGAGATTTTGTAATTGACACAGTTGGCAATAACGATTCATCAGTGACTTCTGAAACCTGTGAGGTGGAGCTTGTTGATGTATTCAGTTTCAAATGATTGTAGTCCGCTTGAGATAAAGGTTTGGCGTCCAGAGGAAATTTAGAAGATGGTACATTTGATGAGATAGAGTTGGATGCTATTTTTGGATTCATTAGTATGAAATCATCAGAGGAATAACCGGATGAGGATGAAAACGTGGAATAGGAAAGTTCTGAACTTTTACTTGACCCTGAAACACTATCATTTAAGATAGAATCCGAACTTTTTCTACTTTTACTCTCCTGATTAGAATCCCGGAGAGAGACTATTGGTGACTTGGCCTCAGTTTCACTTTTGGTTACCACTGCATCTATTCGAGAATGATTACGGTTTCCACTTCCATATTTTGGTCTCATGACTGGATTAAAGCTAAAAATCACCTGTAGAAACCATCAACTTTTTTAGATGCACAAACAATGTCCAGTCAATGTAAATATAAGAAAAAAAATAGAGATGAGATTACTGGAGAAGCCAGAAATTTCGTTAAGGGTGTCCATGATTTAATATATACATACGGAAAAAAATTTTGACCTATACTTGATGAAATTTTCTATACAGTATAATTTTTCGATGAAGAGTGTTCGACTAACCACCCTTCACTACATGTGGCTACACCACTGGATGAGATTAAGTTATCGTTTGAGGAAGCAATGCAACACTCACAACGAGCAACATATCATGCAAAGAAGTACCTCCTGACTCTCGATGGTTGCCTTCTCCTACGTCAGTTGAAAATAGAATGCACATGGAAATAGAGCGGATCTAGGATTCAAACTTAACAAATTTAACCTCTAAGACTTGTAGACTTATCGTACATCTATCTACTTATTTAATCAAGTTTTAAATTTTACTGCAAAAAGTCTAACAAACATAAGTCATTTACGAAATGGATATCATCTCCATACAACAACCTATAAAATAGAATCATTACCTAATGCAAAAACCACTTAAATGTCACTATTTCCTACAAATGAGCAACAAGAATCATGAATGTGAATTTACTTAAAGATCTAAGATTTAGGCCAAATGTTAATGACCATAAAACAAAAAAAAATGAAAATTTTGATCCAGGACTTGTCAATCAAACATAATAGAGTGCACTTGAAAGTGAACTTTGTTAAGAAAGGCCCATGGGATAAAGTATAGACGTTTATTCGGCCTCTTAGACTGGACTGCTCTCTAACAAAAAAACAGGTTAGACATGTTAATGTGTTCCGAAGGGGAGCCTTGGAGCAACACTAAAGTTGTCTCCGTGTGACCTATATATAGATTACAGGTTTGAGCCGTGGAATCAATCACTGATGCTTCGGGCAGAGTAGGCTTCCTATATCGCACAAACCCCTGGGTGCGGCCCTTCCCCGGAGCTTGAATGAACGGGGGATGCTTCATTCACCGAGTTTTTTTTTTTCACTATATAGTACTAATATGCGATCTCTCTATTTCTAGCTGTACCATGTTACCTTCCAATATCCTATCCTAAACTTTCTGATGCTTCTAAAAAGTGAAACAAAGTAACGATAAAAACATCTCATAATGCTTATCTGCCTATTCTATCAGTTTTTTTCTATTTTCAATCAGCTGCTTCTCAATCCCAAATAAATTGGGGTCAGATATATAAATTCGATATCATTTCAGTACTGAGAACTAACCTGTCGTATTATTGCAATATTTAAGATTCTGTTGAACTAGAGGTTACCTAAATCTTACAGTTACATAAAAGCCTTTAATCAAACAAACAAAACTGGACTAAATGTAAGTGAAACAACAACAATTAGCACTCAATCCAACTGATTAATATCTCCGAGATCGATCTTTAGTACATTGTGTCCTAATCTTAGTTAAGTCCATATTAATTACATCATATATTCATATTTTCTTATGTCTTACTGCAACGAAATCAGATGTCTAACAAAAGAGTGAGTTAGTTAAGAAACGAAAATAATGAGTAATACAGAGTCATTAACAACAGCAAAGATCCGAGGAGGGTAAGATCAATGTACATAGAGACCCAGACCTTACCCTTACCTTTGTGGGGGTAACTTGTTTTTGGTAGACCCTCGGCCTTAGGAGTTCAATCAAAGCAGGATAGAAACATAATAATGACGACAGTAAATAGCAACATGAACAAAGCAAAGAAGCAACAGGCAATAGTAAGAATTGAAGAATAAGATAATACGCGAATCCAGTAATACAGAGTCATTACCTAATAGTAACAACAGTTTGTTGTCAATGCCCTCCTTATATACTGCCGGGGCAGTCTCGGCTGTTCCTTTCAACCATTTCCCCCAAGCTGAATCTATAAACCACCCAACAAAAAGCTTCTCTAAAATGAAAAAATAATAATAATTAGAAATCACATGTTATCAACAAGATTAATGTAAACTAATTAACTTCAAAAATCAAAGGTTTAGGTAAACACTAATGGCCAACAACAAAAACAACAACATACCCGTGTAATCCCACAAATGAGCTCTGGGATGTAGAATGTACCTTGAGCTTATCCTTTTGTGGGGGTTAGAAAGGTTATTTCTGATAGACCATAGTCTCAAAAGCAGACATTAATTATCAAAACATCTTACCTAATAAGTAAAACTATTCAAGATTAAACCAAGAAAAATGGAACCCTATTGATAAAAAAAACCAAGAAAATGAAATTTTTTGGTGGGATTTATCTGAATTAAAACATTTCACCTAATTAGTGAATCAAGAATCTAATTTTAACCCCCAAACAAAAAATATATATTTACCAATTAGTAAAAACTGAGTATTTTTGTCTGAATTAAAACATCTTACCTAGTAATTAGTGAAATCTTGGATTCTATTTTTCTCTCTTGATCCTTCTTCAACTTCCAAATTTCTTTCTTAGAGTTCATAAATTTTATCATTTATGGAAGAATTGAAAAGAAAAAGAAGGATTAGTTTTTTTTTTTTTTTTGGTGGAAATGATAAGAAAATGTTGGGAGGGCAAAGAGTGGGCATCGGTGTCATCACACTCATTATTCTTGAATAACCAACTTAACTAACATCTTCCTCACGTGATCTACACGTGCATTGAGACACTCAATGTAATAACATGTATATTCAATTGATTTTATAAATATCGCAAGTTTCATATTTTAATTATAAGTTATTTCTGTTTTACTATCTGAATTATTAAAGGCGAACTTAGGATTTGAAGACTGCGAGTGCATCAATATTATATTAATGACGATTAATGGATAATATTCAATTGCAATACTGAAAATATTAAATATAAATATGTAGATCAAATGTGAGCTCTAAGCTAATACCTAAATTTTACTTTGTTATAATATGAGTTTAAGCTTTTTAGGTAATATATAGATTTTAATTTTTCTTAAAACTTTTCAAGTTTTAGGCATCCTTCGAAATCCACAACTGTGGGTTCCGACTAAATTCATTTTTTTACAAATTGAGGACATACAAACAATATATAAGTATAATAAAGATGCAATATATACACAATTATAAAGTAAACAAATAATGTGAGAAACAACCTAATTTTCGTCTATCGTTAACAACATACCTAAGAATGAATATAATATTCAAACTTTATTCGAATAGCTTCATGGAAAGCGACTTTGGAGAACCTGTAAAGACCCTTAGTAAAAGTGTTAGTAATAAATAAATATTAACTAAAATAAATAAAAGAAATAATAACTAAATAAGTAAATAAAGCCCATCTTATATACATGAAAAACCTTAAAAATCGACGGTGATTTCTTCATCGGCCAATTTTAATAAACATGATACTAAAGGGAAGAAACAATCAAAAAATAAAGGAAAAATCCTAGGCAATTGCACCAACACCAACGAGTAAGATACGGTCCTTAAAATCCAATGATAACAAATATATCCAATAAAACATTAATAAATGCTTAATTAAATTAATATTGACAATAGAGATGATCCAGTAAAATAAGAATAAAACTCTACTCAATAAATTTACTACATTGTTAATGAAAAAGTATCCAAAAATAAAAATGATAACTACCAACTTTATTTGACCAAAAACCATTAAACTAGTCAAAACAAAATATAAAAGACAAAACAACCAAAATAAGAACAAAGGTTGCTGGAAACATTTTTTAAAAATGCACAAACTTAATTTAAATAACAACTACAAATCATAAAAAAAAAAAAAAAAAAAAATTAGAGATATCAATGGCATACACAACTCAAAACAACACTAACCTAAATGAATCAGTGAATTAGGGCTGTTAAAAATTGAACCGAAATCGATAATTCGAATAAAAAAAAAAGTTATTGGTTTATCAGTAATGGGTGATTGATTTAGCGGTTCAGATAACAGTTTTGATTTTTTTATTATCGGGTTATCGGTTCTTGACGGTTTGAGGTTTTTTCTTAATGGGTTAACCAATAACCCAATAGAAAATTAAATAATTATATTTATACAATTTTGTACATAAAGTCCTTGACTTAGTGTTTATCCTACTTTTATTTTTGGCTATTTCATAATCTTGGTTATTCTACAATGTAAAGGTGTTTGTTTTTGAGCAAGATGTAACTTGTGAACTCATGTACGTGATTCATTTAATTCGTCACCTTATTTCTAAGTGATTTTTTACTAATTTATTTTTGTGTCAAATCTTAACGGTTAAATCGATAACGATCAATAACCGATAAGCCAATATCTTAACGGTTTTATAATGATTTTGCATCTCTACAAACCGATAACCAATAAGTCAAATCGATATACTTCACAACCGAACCGAATCGGCCAAATTTAGAGTATCAATTAGACAAAATGTAACAAATTTAGGGACTAAGGTGGAAAATACCAGACCCGAATCTGAAATAATGATGACCGGAGTTACTGATTTTGAGAAAGTAATGGTGATCCGACGGTGTCAACACCATTGTTGGCGCATTAGAGCTCGGAGTTTATGGCGATCATGGATGCACCTACAACAGAAGCAGACCATAGAGGGAAAGAGGGGAAGGGAAACAGTGGTGACCATGGTTGGTCTTGGATGGTTTCGTCGGAACTTAGGAGCTTCGTTTTGGCTCGCGAGCTCACCATTAATGGCATTTTCAAGGAGAAACGATGGCTGCGAGGTTTATGGAGGGGCTGTTGGATATTTTAAAATAATTCAAGACATATTTTGGACTTTATTAATTTGTGACATAAGCACTTATGTCATTAAGTTGATGACTAATGTGCTTATGTCATAAACTTAAATATCAAGTACTAATCTACTTTGTCCCCAAGTTTAATTCCTTTGTCTCCAAGTAATGCTTCTGTTGCCTCCAAGTTATATGGTGTAATATGTTTTCCTCCACTGTCTATGCTCCTCTATATATAGTAGTTGATGGAGTTTTGAGGAAGACTTAGCCAATTTCAAATATCCCCTTTCAACTTGCTTTATTTTGTAGCATTTATATTTTGTTGATTTCTGTATCCTCTAATTAATTTAGAGAAGGCTTGTTTAATCCTGGGAAAACATTTCACATTGCTGAAATAATTTTTTAGGACAGTGCCTAACAGGACTCAAGTATTATATAAATATATGTATATATACATATATATTACTTAAGAATATTATTGTAGTAGTATTTATCCTAATTCTTGTATTATTATTTTGATATTATAATTTCTCCATCTATATATATTTTCCAACAATCTAAGAAACTATGGCAAATAATAATAATACTTCCGAAACTATTTCTGACACTACCAATGTTAGTGCTACCCCCGTTTCTCCGATTCCAATTTCCTACCATATGCCAAACATTTTCGGATGTGTCAAATATTAAAATTTTCGCTAACAAAAATTTCAAAAGGTAGCAAGAACGTGTTTTTTCATTGCTCAATGTTCATGGTGTTGCACATACACTATTACATCCACAATCGGGTGCAAATGTTGATAACAAAATTTTGAAATCATGGCAATATGTCAATAAGGTATGTCGTCATACTATATTACAAACTATTTCTAACGAGTTGTTTGATGTAAACTGTAGCTGCAAAGAAGCAAAAGTCATTTGGGAAGCCTTGATTAAAAAATTCATTGTCGAAGATGCTACCAAATAAAAGTTTGTGGTTGGAAGATTTTACCAATGGCAGATGAGTAACGAAAAGGAGATGAAAATTCAAATCAATGAATATCAAAAATTGCTTGAAGACTTGAAGACCGAGGGAATCACTCTACCAGAAAAATTTGTTGTTGGAGCACTAATTAAAAAATTATTGGACTCATGGAATAACTACAAAAATAACTTAAAGCACAAACAGACAAATTTCACTATTGAGCATAAAGTGACTCACATTCTAATTGAAGACACCAACAGAAAGGAGTCATTCAAAGCAAAGGAGTTGACGTTCAAGGCAAACTTAGTACAAGGTCAAGCATCAATAACAAAAGGTATGATAATAAGTCTAATAATGGTTACAAGCCTTATAATTCTAATTTTAAGAAAAAGAAAGGCTCTTGTTTTACTTGTGAAAAATCAGGTCATCATGCCGCACAGTGTAGGAGGAGAATAAAAAATGGCAAGGAAAAGGGTTATCCTCCCAAGGCTAATTTAGCTGAAGGAGATGAAATTATTGCAGTTGTCATTTCTCAAGTAAACATTGTAGCACATATAAAAGAATGGGTGGTACACTCTGGGGCTATTCGGCACATCTGTGCAAATCGAGAAGAATTTGCCTCCTATACATTAATAGGGGATGACAGTGAAGTAGTCTACCTTGGAGACTTAAGAACTATTAAAGTCTTGGATAAGGGTAAAGTGATCTTGCAACTTACTTCGAGAAATTTTTTAGCCCTAATGGATGTGCTAAATGTTTCTACAATACGTGCAAATCTGATTTTCATAGCCTTGCTTAATAAAGCTAGAGTGAAAGTGTTATTTGAATCTAAAAAGATCATACTGACAAAAAATAACGTGTTTGAGGGAAGAGGCTATTGTAACCAGGGACTTTTTGTACTTAATGTTTGTGATGTTGTGAATGAAAAAACATCTACTTCTGCTTACATGATTGAATCTATTTCTTTATGGCATGCTAGGTTAGGACATGTTAATTTCTCTTATATCAAAAATATGCAATCACTTGGTTTGATATCTAACTTAGATTCAAATAATATTAATAAATGTGAAATATGTGTTGAAGATAAAACTACTAAGAAGTCATGTTTTTCAAAATTGAATTGTTGTCTTTAATTCACACTGATTTAGGTGATTTAAAAAAATAATGACTAGAGGTGGTAAAAGATATTATGTGACCTTTATTGATGATTTTTCTAGATTTACTAAGTTAAATTTACTTAGAAATAAAGATGATGCTTTTAATGCCTTTATTTCTAATAAAACTGAAGTTGAAAATCAACTTAGTAGAAAAATCAAGAGAATTAGATCTGATAGAGGTGGAAAATATTTATCCTTAAATGTCTTTTGTGAAAAAGAAGGAATTATTCATGAAGTAACTCCACCTTACTCTCCCAAATCTAATGGAGTAGCTGAAAGAAAAAATAGAACATTACAGAAAATGATGAACTCTATGTTAATAAGTTCTAATGCACTTAATAATTTATGGGGTGAAGCTATATTACCTGCATGTCACTTACAAAATAGAATTTCTCATAAAAGAACTGGCAAAACACCTTATGAATTGTGGAAAGATTATAAACCAAATTTGAAATATTTAAAAGTATGGGGGTGTCTTGCTAAAGTTCTCTTGCCTGAACCTAAGAAAAGAAAAATAGGTTCTAAAACAGCTGATTGCATGCTTATTGAATATGCTGAACATAGTGCTGCATATAGATTTCTTGATTTAAAAAGTGATGTCCTTGATTGCAATACTATTATTGAGACAAAAAATGCTGAATTTTTTGAACATATTTTTTCACTATGTGATAAAATTTCTCATGTACCTGCTGAAAGAAATAGTGAGTATTGAAGAACTAAGAAGGAGTAAAAGGCCTAGGAAAGAATATTTTTCTTATGGAGATGATTTTCAAACTTTTCTTGTTGACAGTGAACCATTAAATTATTCTAAATTTACATCTTCTTCTGATTGCTAAATTTTGGAAAGAGACAATAAAAATTAAAATTGATTCAATTATAAAAAATAATACATGAATTTTAACGGATTTACCTCCTGGTACAAAATCTATTGATTGCAAATGAATTTTCAAAAGAAATTTAATCTTGATGGATCTATGATAAATATAAAGCTCGGTTAGTAGCTAAAAGTTTTTCTCAAAAAGAAAATATTGATTATTTTGATACATTTGCACCAGTGACTAGAATTTCTTCTATTCGGATTTTAATTGCCTTAGCATCAATTCATAAGTTTTTTATCCATCAAATGAATGTAAAAATAACTTTTTTAAATGGTGATTTAGAAGAAGATATTTATATGGTTCAACCTGAAGGATGTATTAATTCTGGATAAGAAAATAAAGTTTGTAAATTAGTTAAATTTCTTATGGCCTTAAACAAGCTCCTAAGCAGTGGCATGAAAAATTTGATCAAGTCTTGATGAAAGACGGTTTTTCTTCAATTGAAGTGGATAAATGTGTTTATACTAAAATGGTAGACAATGATTATGTGATAATATGTTTATATGTTGATGACATGCTTCTATTTGGTACAAATTTAAATATTGTGCAGAGTGCCAAATCATTTTAATTTGTCTACTAATTTTGATATGAATGATCTGGGTGAATTAAATATGATATTGGGAGTTAAAGTTATAAGGAGTGAAGAAGGTATAATGTTATCACAGGAACATTATGTGGAAAGACTTCTTAAAAGGTTTGAATATTTTGAGGTGACATCTGTAGCCACTCTTTATGATGCTAACTCTCAATTGAAAAAGAATAAAGGTGACCCAGTTGCTCAATCTAAGTATGCTCAGATTAATGGGAGTCCGATGCATTTAATGAATTTTCCTAGGTCTGATATAGCCTATGTTGTGTGTAGACTGAGTAGATATACTCATAATCCTAATAAAAAGCATTGGTATGCATTAAATAGACTAATGAAATATTTGAGAGGAACTATGAATTGTGGTATCATGTATAGTGAATTTCCTTCTACATTAAAAGGGTATTGTGATGCAAACTGGATCTCTGATTCAGATAAGACAAAATTCACTAGTGGATATGTGTTCACCTTAGGTGATGGTGCAATATCATGGAAATCAGCTAAACAGACGATCATTGCTAGATCGACTATGGAGTCAGAGTTTGTAGCTCTGGAGCTGGCTAGTTCTGAGGATGAATGACTAAGAAATTTCTTAGCGAATATCCCTTTAATAAAGGATGAATTGCCCTCTGTATTGATACACTGTGATTGTCAAGCCGCAATTGCTATTGCGAAGAATAAATCTTACAATTGTAAGAGTAAACACATGAAATTGAGACATGATGTCGTTAAGCAGCTGTTGAGAGATGTAGCAATTTCCATTGATTATGTGAAGTCAGAATTGAATTCGGCCAATTCACCGACTAAACACATGGGAAGAAAATTAATTCTTCAATCCTCAAAAGAGATGGGGTTAAGGCCAATATGATTGTCAATAGAGATCGTAACCCAACCTATGTGATTGGAGATCCCATGAAGTAGGTTCATATGGGTAGTAACAAGTAGATATTGACACTGCACACTAATAGAGAGTGCTTGAACTGCTACTAATTATGAGGGATGAGTTACTAACTCTTAATGAATTCATAGTCCTTATGGATGGTGTATATAAAGCAGTATACACTTGATGAATTCACCTATATGAAAAGTGGAGTGAAGCCGCTCATATGAGAGTTTGACCTAGTCTCTAGAGCTCTCATGAATAACCAGGCACGCGCATGACTTATTGGTGCAAAATCACTTTGAACAACAAAATATGAGGATTAAAATGTGATTGGTAGAATCTCTGACTTACAAAAAAATAATTGGTTCATAGAAATTTATATTTCACCAATAATTCTATAAGTTAAATTCTATCGGTCTAAGTTTGGTTCATAATCTGAAAGACACCAAACCTATAACATTTTGATCATACAAAATAAAGCAAGCCGAGTTCTTCTATTTCAAAATTATTTTAAAATATATGAGGGATTGTTGGATATTTTAAAATAATTTAAGATATATTTTGGACTCTATTAATTTATGACATAAGCACTTGTGTCATTAAGTTGATGACTAATGTACTTATGTCATAAACTTAATTATCAAGTATTAATCTACTTTGTCCCCAAGTTTAATTCCTTTGTCCCTCTGCCTCCAAGTTATATGGTGTAATATGTTTTCCTCCACTGCCTATGCTTCTCTATATATAGTAGTTGATAGAGTTTTGAGGAGCAATAACCAAGTGAAGAGTAAGACTTAGCCAATTTTAAATATTCCCTTCACTTGCTTTATTTTGTAGCATTTATATTTTGTTGATTTGTGTGTTCTCTAATTAATTTAGGGAAGACTTATTTAATTCTGGGGAAACATTTCACACTGAAATAATTTTTAGGACAATGTCTAACACATTTCGAGTATTATATATATATAAATGTACATAGATATTATTTAAGAATATTATTGTAATAGTATTTATCCTAATTCTCGTATTATTATTTTGATATTATAATTTCCCCATCTATATATATTTTCCAACAGGGTCTTGTTCGTTTATGGTTGATTCGTGGTGGAGTCGCTTTGGGTGGTAGCGGTTCGATGGAGATGGTGTTCGCCGGAGACAAAAAGAATAGGCGTTTGGATGGTTGTTTCTTCAGGCAGTGGCTGATTGGAGAAGAAGGGGGGAAATGGGGTTCATGTGTTGAAGGTTGTCTGCTCGCGTGCTCACAGGCAGCAGCAAGAAAGAGAGGGCGTGGGTTCATTGGACAAAATAGAAAAAACAAAGGGGGTGTTTGCTGACTGGAAATGGCGGAAGGTTTGTGTGGGTGGGTCGAAGATGAAAAAGGGGTGAGTAGTGGTGGCAACTCGCGGAGTTGTTGGTTTTGGGTTGGATTTTCTCGAAATGATGGTGGTGCGTGGACTGATCGAAAAAAATGGGGAATGGGGATGGGATTTTGTGATAGCTGGAACTGTTGTTTGCTGGTTGATTTGGGTGTTGGTGGCTCGTCGGAAAATGCTCCAGCAAGGATGGTAGCCGAAAAAGATATGAACACTAAAAAAAAATTTTAAAGACTTGAAAAAATCTGAAAATTACATTAATTATCTAAAAATTTATCCATCACCATCAACTTAAATGACCAGTTAATTGTTTAAATAAAAAATTGAAAACCGACTTAATACAATACTATTATTTTAAAATCATGGGCTAAATTACTAGCTAATAAAATATTTGTATATACAAATTTTATTCTTATTTAACTGTATTTCTAGACTGTGCTAAAAACACCAAAATGAATATAAATAAAATTAACAAATAAAAATAAATTTTAATAAATGTAATGAATAAAATGACACGTAAAAAATGTTATTTAACATAAAATAATGATTTAATAAAAAACACAATATTCACAATAAATTCAATCGACTGTGACAAAAAAATATATAATCAAAATTAACTAATAAATATCCTAAAATTTTGCGAAATAAGGATAAATATCGATAAACTTATTTAAAATTATAAAAAAAATATTTGAACTATTGAATGAATATAACTAAAAAAAGAAGAAATATAATTTAAAAATTATAAATATTAAAAATGTTATGCCAAAATTGAATGTCAACCATCATCATCATTATAATATCTGTAATTGTTTTGCTATAAATAAAAAAAAATGTGAAAAAATAGTTTAAATTATTTTGTTTCAATTCTTCTCAAGTCCATCAAGAAAACAACCCACCATGGCATGTACATCTATTGTGGCCTACTTCGAGAACAAAACAAGATAATACTCCCTCTGTCCCAATTTATATGACATACTTTCATTTTTAGTCAGTCCCAAAAAAAATGACACATTTCTATTTTAAGTAACAATTTGCCTATAAAATGTCTTTTTTACCCTTAATGAAATGATTTACAACCACACAAATTTCTATCATTCATTTTGGACCACAAATTTTAAAAGTCTTTCCATTTTTCTTAAAGTTTGTGCCAAATCAAAGTACATCATATAAAATGAGACGGAGGGAGTACTTTTTTTCCCCCACAAAAACAAGATAATATTAAACACGACATAGCATAAGATAAAGCTAAAGTCAAAATATGACTAGCTACCTAACTATCTCTTATGAGTACTATTAAAAAATAAAGGAAAAATTAAGCGTATAATCAAATATATATTAATTAATTATTTAATATAGCTATAGTTTGTTTTATTTACAATTTGCAGTCTACTTTTAGCTATAATTAAACTGTTCAACTTTTTAGTTTTATATAATTTGCACGTTTGTATAATTCAAAATTTGTATAATATAATTTGTATAACTTTTGTATAATTTGGAATTTGTATGTGAGGAGGATTAAATATACCCATATGGGATTATATTTTTTTAAATATAATAATAATTAAAATATTAAATTAAAATTATTTTTTTCACTTCCGTTAGAGGAAAAGGGTATATGTGAGTCATTTGTATAGCAATAGGGGCATATATGAGACACTTTCATAATGAGGGATATATCAGTTCTAAATAATAAAATTGAGGGATATATCAGACCCTTTTCCCTTTAATTAATTGAAAAAAAACCATAATATTGATTTTTTTAATTAAAAAAATTATCTCACCCCTTTTTGCCTTTCTAGATCCAACCCAATTGGAAAAAGAATATTTTCAATTCCTATTCTATTTAGTCATAAAATGGGTTTGAATTTGGTTTGAATAGGTGAAAAATTGGGTGTTTTTTAATTGGGTCGGATTTGGGTGCTTAAAAAATGAATAAGGTGATATTTTTAAGCTACATGATATTTTAGGAATTTAAAAACTACTTAGTTTTAAGATTTTTAATATACAGTAAAACTTCTCAAAATTAATATAGGCGGGACTATGAAATATTATTATTATTATTATTATGTAGAGATATTATTTAATTGATAAATTAATAATTTTTTTTATAGAATTTGATAGAACCCACTTGTGAAAATGTCATTCATGAACTTGAGGCCGTGATTGAACATATTGTGGATATCATTGGAAAAACAGTGTTGATGACAAAATTGAAGATGATACAATACATTTGGAATCAGTTATGCATAAGAAAACACTTGCATCTTGAACTCTTCACAATTTTATGGTTCAATTAGAAAAGACAACAGTGAAACTTTTGGATGCAATAAGAAAAGTTAGAGATGAGCATCAACAAGATTTAAATTTTAACAAAAAATAGAACATAATAGAATCATATTTCACTAAATTTTCTTAAATATATTTGTACTTTATTATTAATTTATAATATTAATGAGACCATATATTTATATAGAGGTCTTCTGAAAATATATTATCTTATTATCTTATCGAAATGAGTGATTTTTTCCATTAGCCCAAGTCGGGACCGGAGGAAATTATTATCTTAGAAAGATTATTAATTAACTGAGTATTAATTTAGTGAAGTTTTACTGTAGTCTATTAACGAAAAAGATAAATCTATACTAGCTATTTGTTAAACAAAGAGAATCTACATGCACAATTTATTAGACGACAAGAATATATATACAACATTTTTTTAAATAAAGATATATTTATTCTAAATTGTAAAATTAAGGGGTATATTTGCCCTTTTGCTCAATTAGAAATAAAACAACTGATGGAACATTTTTTATATTTATTGCGACATGCTATATTTATTGTACATAGAGAAAAAACATAAAGTCACCACTGAAGTTATTTTGGATTTTCAAAAAGACACCTTAATTTGGGAGGGTCCTATTACCTCACAAAAATATTAAATATCTTTGTAAAAGGACAATTTTAACTCATTATCTCACTATGTTTGTGAACACACACATGACGCACGTGAAGGTCCATTTTTGCAGTAAAAGAACAATTGAAAAGTACCATGTTTCTATTATTTTCTTTATTAATTATTACCTCATTTAAATTCATTTGATCATCTTCTCCAAATTGAGCTATAATTACCTCAAATGAGTTGAACTTAAATGGCAGAGCATGAAAACACTAGCACAAGACAAATCATTTCAGAAATAAAATCACAATATACTATCTATAATAAATGCTTTAATAGAAAATAACTCATTAAATTGAAACATCTCAAAAGTCTGTTAGACAACAACACTGGCTCCTTTGAATTGTTTCAATTCTTCTCAAGTTCATCAAAAAAGCTACCACCACACACATGCCGTGTATATCTAGTGTGGCCTACTTCGACAACAAAACAAGATAATTCTTTTTATTTGATCACAAAAACAAGATAATATTAAACACGACATAGCATAAGTTACATAGAGCTCAAGTCAAAATATGACTTTATAGCTATCTAACTATCTCTTATGAATACTATAAATTGACCTACACCAACACGTACATTCATGAAAAATTAATTTATCGACTCTATAATCTCTTTATTCTTCAAATCAAATTAAGTTTAATGGCTCCCTCCTTCTTTGCCTTGTTCCTTTCTATGTTGCTCCTTGGTGTATATCAAGAAGCCATGTCCTTTCCTACTCAAATTCTCGATATTCCTCAACGACTTACTTTCAACGATGGGAAAATTCGAAGTATCAAAAATATACTTTCAACACTTCAAATAGGCGGACGGTTTGATTTGCCTTTGTTGGAGTACCACAATATTCGTTATTTTAGGTTTAGTAATGTTTTTAATGATGAATTGATCATTCAATATCCTTTTCCTGACATTATTCACGGAAGTCGGAAGGTTCTTCACCACCGCCACCTCATTGAGGCCAAAGGTAGCATCTCTACAAATGCGCCGGGTAGTCGGTAGTTTTGTTGTTGTTGTTATTGAGTAGTGTTCAACTTATAGTCATTTTCATTAAGAAATTATGTTGTAATTTTTTTAAAGGTCTATGAATATATCTATTTGGTTTGATTTAATACAAAATTAAGTAAGAAATAAGGAAAAAATGATTAAATATGTCATCGAACTTTGAAAAAAGGACTATTTATATCGTTCGTTAAAAGTTGGGTTCGTTTATGCCACTACCAACTACCATTCAACAGAGTATTCATCCATGCCATTTTTTTTAACAAAAAACATATGTGATTTTGACATACCACTGTGTACACATGGCGAACAGTAATAGTTCATGTCATTAATTAAAGAGAAAATAGTTAAATACCCCCTCAACCTATTAGCCAATTCTCAATTACATGATCTTATTACTCCCTTAAACTATTTTGTGGTGAAATTATTTGCTCCTTGAATGTTGAGGTGGCAAAGAAAGTGTAATTCACTTTCTCAAAAAGAGTGAGAGGCAATTTTTCTATTAAAATTTTAACTTCATAAGTATTTCTTTTTTCTTTTTAATTTTTCTGATTTTTTAAATTTATTTATGCCACCTTTATATCTTCTCTATTTTACCTTTTTTCTTCTTCTCTTTGACATTTGTCCAGATTTAAGTCGCCGGAAAATAGCATGTACTCACCTCACAATTCTGTTACCACTTACCACAAATGTTATTTCCTTCCCACTTTTTTTTTCTATTTAAAAAAAGTAGATTTCATTTGCAAAAATTACAAGTAATATGGAATCAAACTAAAAATCAACACGTTTTCATAGTTAAATGTTTATAAGTTCGAGTAAAGAATACAAAAGAAACAATATAGAGGAAACCCATTTGAGAAAATGAAAGTAACAAAGCATCAAGTTAAAAGTTAGCACTTTTTACAACTATTTTTTTACTATTTCGACAACAGGAAGTAAAAAAGCACAAAATTGAAGAAACCCACGTTCAAATCAGATCCGAAAATTGATTATTGTATAAACACATCAATGTCAAATTCTTCAACATAAACAACTCAGATGAAATTTTTCATTTCAAATAGTTGTAAGCCAAAACAATACTCAAGAAAAACTTTCAAGGATTTGACCGATCAAATTTAATTTATATCTCTCATCCAAATAAACTTTATATCTTTCGGTTTTTCAAACTTTGGTGATATTCTCATCGGAAAAATCCATTAAACGCCAATCTGAATGTTCAAAATTGGCTAAGTTAACAATTTCTACCGGAGAAACAAGTTCATATATATGCATGTAGAAGTTCTGCGGCTTCCTTAATTTTTCGATCATGTTATATCTTTGATAAAATTATTTTCACCCAAATTAAGAAACTAAAATTTTCGAAGCTTATAAATATCCAATAATATGAGACCCACAAAGTAATTTTGAAAAAGATTCAAATGCTTCAGATTGGAAGAATTGTATATGAAAGTTGGAAATTAACGAAAAAGATAATTCAACTCAAGATTGAGAAAAGTGAAATTTATGAGGTAACATATGAGACTTGAAATTTCATTGTTGGTCTTTCAAATGTCAAAGAAAAGAAGAAAAGAGCGGAAAAAGAAAAGCAAAAACAATATAAAAAGAGAAATAGAATAAAGAAAAAGAATAATAATATTTTTATTAGAAAATAATAAATATTACGTGGCAGCGCGTGCAGACGACTACATAACACAAGTTTGGGTATGACTTTTTAAGAGTATATATTCCACTTTTAAAATGTTTAGAGAGGTAATAAGACCCCGTGTATAATTGAGAATTGACTAATAGATTAGAAGGGCAATTGACTAAATTTTCTTAATTAAATGAGCTAAAATACAAATCCATCTAATTTTTTTAAAAAAAAACAGCCAACCCAAATTTATTTGACTTATCTTTATTCTTTTCCTTTTTCAGTTTATTGGAACTTGGTAGAGCACAACACTTTTCCACGAAACAAAATATTCAAAAAATTCTCTCATGGTACACTCCTCTTCCCAGCCGAGCCCCCTTTTGGACCATTGTTCATGGAGACAACCTTTCTTTTAATATTTTAATAACAACAAAACTCTAATGTTGGTCGTCCTTATCTCTACCCAAAGATTAGTCAAAAGGTAACAAAGATATCAAAATAGCTATGTAGCTTAAATATTTTCTCTCAGTATATATAGCGCACAATTTTTTCTTTATTTATATTTGTTTACATAAATATAATAGTACTTTTCATCATTTCTTACTCCTTAAATTACAAAGTAAATATATAAGTTGCGTTTGATTTACCTATGTGAAATTTCCCTCTATTTAGAAAATATAAAATCGTTATACAATTAATACATATTTATGTGTTGTAGGTCTGATTGAGTTGACTAATGAAGCAATGGGCAAATTACAATTACATTTTAGCCCATGTGTTATATATTAACTAGTGAACTTATTCGCGTTGTGCGCGATTGAAATAATATATTTACATATTGATTTTTAAAAGTAATTTGATCGAGATAAAATGCATAATTTTATAATACCAAAATAAGATAAATTAATAATATAAGGCATACATGAAAAAATAAATTGAAAATATATGAAAATTAAAAGCAAATAATAAATCCAAACAATTGTATAATTTTTTACACATTATAGCTTTCAAAGAACAATCTATTATAAGACCAACGTTCATTTTATATAGAAAAAGAACAGTTTATCAATAAAGTCTATGTTCATATTATAGAGGAAATAGGCAACCTATCAATGAAGTCAACATTTAGGGTGTGTTTGGTATGAAGGAAAATGTTTTCCTGGAAAATAAGTTGATTTTTGACTTATTTTCTCATGTTTGGTTGGTGAGTAGAAAATATTTAGCGTTTGATTTATGAATGAAAAATATTTTTGAGAAATATCTTTTATTTTTACTAGAGTAGAAAATAATTTTTGAAATAGAAAATATTTTTTAAAAACAAATTTAAATTTTTTTAGGGAGTGGGGGGGTCGAGGGTAGGGGTGAAAAATTGAAATTTTGAAGTTGAAAATATTTTTTAAAAACAAATTTAATTTTTTTTTTGGGGTGGGGGCTAGTAGGGGGATGGGTGGGGTGCGGAGGGGGGTCGAGGGTTGGGGTGAAAAAATAAAATTTTGAAGTTGAAAATATTTTTTAAAAACAAAC
>JAJOOS010016102.1:0-39087 GCA_029582725.1 Solanum chiquidenum
ACTTATTCGGAAAAGGATATTTTTGACCCATTTAGTAACTATAGGGGCATTTCTGGACCAAAGTATTGACTGCAAGGGCATTTTTGAACCAAAGTATTGACGGCAAGGGCATTTTTGAGCCAAACTATAAACGAAGGGCATTTTTGTTCATTTCACATAGTTTAAGGGCATTTTTGACCCTTTTCCCTATAATAAAATACAATATAAAATAATACCATATATTATGAAACAATACCTAATAATCATTCAAGAAGGGTGTAACTATCTACTAAGTAAGAGAACAAATTACGTCTAACTATCTACTAACTTTCTACTATAAGTCTATAATCCTTGACCTCTACAACCTTCTATCAAGGAATGACCTTAGTAAGTTGAAGTTGCGTCATATCTTGTTTAATCACCCCACTCCAATACTCCTTAGGCCTACCTATACCCCTCATCACAATCAGTACGGTCAACCTCTCACACCTAAAATGGGGCACTTGCAAATCTCTTATTCACACATGTCCAAACTATCTTAGTCTTACTTGAATCCCACATCATAACACCCACGAGAGTCACTCCCGGCTAATCACAAATATTTTCATTCCTAATCTTATCTCGTTTATATGCTCACACATCCACATCAACATTCTCATCTCCACTACTCACATTTTTCTAGACATGAAATTAAACAAACTATTATATTGTGAAGTTCATAATGGGCCCGAGCCCGTCCATTGCAAAGTTAAGAGTCCAATACACGGCCCATTAGCCAAAGCCCATCTCTGACCGGAAACTTCTTTTTGGGATTCGCGCACTAACTTCGCCGTGTTGTAGAATGGATTCGGTAACCACTATTGCCGCGTAGTAGATAAAAGTCTCTTCTTTAACCCAAAACCCCCACACTTTCCCCTTTTTCTTCCGTCAATAAATCCGAAATACTATACCGGTTTTTCAGAAGAAGAAGAAATATTCAATTGCCGATCGATCAATCACGATGAGTTTCCTATTCGGCAAGAGAAAAACTCCGGCAGGTTCGGTTTCCTATCAGAAAATTTATGTTTGATATCGATCGAATTGATGTTTTGTTTACTGTTATTTCGATGAATTTATTGCGGTTTGAAAATTCCTGTTTTGGCGATCCATGTGAATTTGAGATGTGATCACATCGAATTGTTGGAAAGTATGGTGAAATTGATAAGTTTTGACTTTATGATTCTCTTATTGTTGAGAAATTAGGTATAAGGTTTTGATGCTTTTGTTTAGTGAGTTTAGGGAAAGGAAATGATGCATAAGTTAGGATAATGATTTTTTAAATTTTTTTTAGAGTGTTTAAATGTTTAATTTTGCTGGAGTGATGGCAAAAGTTTGGCTGTGGCAACCTTTGTGAATTGAGACGTGATCACCTGGAATTGTTGGGAAGTATGGTAAAATTGATAAGTGTGGCTTTAAACTGCTGGCTCTTAATTGTAGATTCTCTTATTTGATGAGAAATTAGGTATATAAGGTTTGCTTTTGTTAAGTGAGTTTAGGGAAAGGAAATGATGCATAAGTGGACTTAGGATGGTGAATTTTTATTTATTTATTGTTTAAATGTTTAATTTTTCTGGAGTGATGGCAAAAATTTGGCTGTGGCCACATTAGGGTCCTGTTTTTATTTATTCACAAATATTTACTTGATTTTAGTCTAATTGATGTTGTGTTACTGATATTTCAATGAATTTATTGTGGTTTGAAAATTTACTGTTTTGTAATGTGTCTCCGCGATCTATGTGAATTGGCACGTGATCACCTCGAATTGTTGAGAAGTATGGTAAAATCGTTGAGTTTTGACTTAACACTGTTGGCTCGTAATTTTGTAAAATTTCTATCTGATGCGAGTTTTAGTTATCTTGTTTTGATGCTTTTGTTTAGTGTGCTTAGGGAAAATTAAATGATGCATAGGTGGACTTTGGATGATGAAGCTTTTTATTTAGAATGTTTTAAGTTTAAATTTTGCTAGAGTGATGGCAAGAGGTTGGGTCTGGCTGCCTTAATGTACTCTGTCTTTTTAAGGTTTGACATTCTTCAGATGGTATTTGAGGAAGATACTACTGTGCTCCAAAATGATTCCTAGCCTTTTCAAGAAGGCTCAAAACTTGAAAGCTCTGGTTTATACTTTTTAATGCTAAACCATAAACACTTAAATGACAATTTTGTGTTGGTCTTGCCGTCTTGGTCTTGTTTAACTGCACTTGGTAGACTATGTTGACACCCAATAAAAAAGAAAATGAAAACCAACTTGATACAGATATGCGGGTGCTTTTCTATTGCATGTTCTGTCTGTGTATGTGTGTGTGCTCGTGCTGCCCTTTTTTTTGGGAAGTCACCTCCTACTAGTGAAATGCCTCAATACCTAGTTCGGCGTTATATTTGTGTCTGGTTTACCTGCTTACTAATCAGAGCAAGCTTCAGATTTTGCTTACCTTGAGTGATTTCAGATTCTAAATCTTATCTTTACAAATATTTTGTTTTTCCCCGTCCTTCTTGTCTGAAACTATTGACATTATGCCTCACATGTTTTCTGCAAGTCTAAATCAGAATCTCGTTGTTTTTTGGGACTTGGGATTATGGAGGAATTAGACTTCTAAATTTTTTTGATGCTGGAATAGTTACCAGGGTATTTGTATCTCTTAGACCTTATCTCTAGCCACTACTTCTCAAAATTTGAATACACTGCAAGTGGGAAGTTCATTGTTGTTGGAAAAACTACCATTAACTCAATTTGTCTAGGAGCGATTTGGAAACTCTTAGTTCTTTTTGTGAAATTTAAATTTATCTATACACCTCTCCTAAAGTTTTTAAAAGTCTCTGCATGTGGTAATAATATTATGGCAATGTGGGATACCCCACATTGTCTATTTTCTTATCTATTTGTTAAATTTAATTTGGCACTTTTCTTTTATAGAGAACTAGTTTTGAAATCCCCGAGAATGCAGCTTTTTCTTGGTAAATCGAGCTGTTACAGTTTTACTCACTAATTGTCAGTTTTATGAAGTTTACTTGATAATTTCCCCCCTTTATTGTTGTTTACATAAATCTGTGCATGATACTGTTATATGTTGTTCCCTTGGAATTTGATGGATGTGATTGTTGTTAGTCCTTTCTGAAGGATTTCTTTGCATTGGTTTCTAATGTTCTATTTTCATTTGCAGAACTCCTGCGTGAAAACAAGCGCATGCTTGATAAATCTATCCGAGAAATAGAAAGGGAGAGACAGGGCTTACAAACACAAGAGAAGAAACTAATTGCAGAGATAAAGAAGAGTGCAAAGCAAGGACAGATGGTAGGTCTTCTCTCTGGATCTTAACCCCACGTAGTAAAGAGTACTTTTTCATCTTTATTATTTGCCTCTCTCCTTTTTCAAATCAGTGGCGCACATGCCGTGATTTTTTAAGAGGTAGATTATTATATGACGGAGGAGCCTATTATGCAATTCTGTTATTAGTATTCTAGTCGCTTGAACTATTACTAAACATTAGCTGTACATAACGAAGTACTTAAGAAGGCCTAACTGTAGCTAATGTTAATCTAACATTGCAGAGATGAACCCAAAAAGCACCAGCTCTAATATTTTCTAGTTAAGCTTTACTTTGGTTCAATTAGTTGAACAGAAAATCTATTATGCAGTTAGTGCAAGTGCATCGAGTCTTGGAAAAAGGCACTGGCTACTTTGTCACTTTTGTTTCTTGAATTCAGTAATGTATTATTCTATAGATCGTGCAAGGAAATATATAGGATTAACAACAATACTTAAGCCCATTTGTGATTTGAAGTTCTTTTGATTCTAGGGCGCTGTGAAGGTGATGGCGAAAGATCTTATCAGAACAAGGCATCAGGTTGAAAAATTTTACAAGCTTAAGTCCCAACTTCAAGGTGTCTCCCTCAGAATTCAGGTAGTTATGGACATCATTATCATTGACATTATCGGTAGTTTTTCTTGCTGTTGTTGCTATTGAGAAGTGTTACCTTTATTGAGAATAAAATCTCTGTTGTACGTCCGACTGGTGTTTACAAAGCTTAATATTTGCAAAACAGTATCCTTGATTTATTCCTTCCCTCCTGTGGAGTAAACTCTGCAATCTTAACAGTAAGCTCCCGTCACCAGTTAATGGAAAATTGGGAAAGCTTCTCCATCAGCTGAGGAGACAAATAGCGGCACTGGGTTCATCTGAACTCATTATTTTCGACGTAGAGCATAAATTTTTGTGCAAAAGTACTTTATAATTGCAATAAATAGTAGGTATGAACTCATTATTTTAAAAATACAATGTGTTCAATCCTAAGAATCTTAAAGGATTGAACGCATAAGGGTTAAGTCCTGGATCCACTTCTGTTTTTGGTGCTGCAAGGGAACTACTAACATGTCCTGATAATGATTTATTCTCTTCACATTCAAACTGTTTAGGCATATGCAAACTGGTTGACAAAAATATTTATGCTGTGTGAATGATTGATTAAGAGTTCCTAACATGGTTGATTTTCAATTGCATATATTTGGTTGTCTTGAAAAATCAATTGTTTCCTAACTCTTTTCTTCTTCCCAAAATACCCAAATATTATCATTGGTATCAGACTTTGAAATCAACACAAGCAATGGGTGAAGCAATGAAAGGCGTTACAAAGGCAATGGGACAGATGAACAGGCAGATGAATTTGCCGGCATTGCAGAGAATAATGCAAGAATTTGAGATGCAAAATGAAAAGATGGAAATGGTGAGTGAGGTGATGGGAGATGCGATTGATGATGCTTTGGAAGGGGATGAGGAAGAAGAAGAAACTGAAGAGTTGGTGAGCCAGGTCCTTGATGAGATTGGAATTAATATCAACAATGAGGTATTTTACCACTCTTTAGTTACACCTATTTGGATGTATATGATATGTTTGCAATGCTCTAATTACTTATGGTCCTTGAATTAATGGCAGCTTGTCAATGCTCCTTCTTCTGCGGTGGCTGCTCCAGCAGCGAAAGGCAAGGTTGCACAAGCTGAGGCAACTGACAATGACGATGGTGGGATAGACAGTGATCTGCAAGCAAGGTTAGACAATTTGAGGAAAATGTAAATTGTTTGTAGAATGAATTGGAAACTTTATATGGTCTTGTAATATTTGTGAAAATTCTGGAATTCATGATCAGGCACTGTGTCAGTCATTGCAATTTGCAAAACATAGCATGCCCTATGCTTTCTATTTATTCTTCTTTTTTTTTGAGAAGGTAACAGTCATTGTATTATATTCCAAAAAATCAAATCTGCCACAACTTGTTACAGGTAATCATTTTTTCACATCATAGAACACAAACATTTTCCTGTAACTATCATCTTTTTCTTCTTTTTCTATAACCCTGGTGTTCGGGCTGGGCCAATTTACGCACATCTTGATTAATTCCACATGTAAAAAAAAAAAGAAACTAATTCCATCGGCTAAGTGATATCTCCCACTAGCATAGGAATTATCCACCAATGATTGGATAGATTGAAAGGAATTACTTTGTGTTTTTGTCTTTGGGAATTTGAACTTGAGACCTCATCATTTTCAACCCACTTCATTGACCATCAAGTCACATTGGGTGCAGTGTTTTGGATGATAAAAGGCGACAAGGGTCTGCCCACCACAAGGCGAGACCTTTTTAAAGTGCGTCGTCAATTAATATCAAAAAATTAAAACATTAAATTGCATATATAAATAATCAAAATTTTAATAGCAATAAATATTAGCAAATTCAATTCAAAAACTGGAAGTGGATAGTACATACTTAAAGTTTAGAATTTGAATGAGAAAAAACAGAACAAAAGTCAAAGAAGTGAGGAAAGAAAGAAGTAGAAGTTACTCTGAAGTCCGCAGAAGAATAAAGAAAAAGAAACAGATGAAGAAGAAATCCGAAGAAGTAAAGAAGAAGAAATACGTATTGGTTGGACTTTGAATTTGCCGGAGAAGTCTAGTCGAGTCGATTGGTTGGAGTCGGAGTCAAAGTCTAAGAGTCCGGCTGTTCAAAGTTGGAAAGAAAATCCTAACATTACCTTTTAACTTTTAAAATCCTAAATTGATTTCTTTTTTTGTTTTTTAACTTTAACAAAATACAAAAGGCTACGCCTTTTTCGCCTTTCGCCTTTGAAGATTGCCTTTCCACTAAGCTAATAGGCGATGAAAGGTCGTCTCGCCTCGCCTCTCGCTATTGGCGAGGAGTCGAATGACGATTGCCTTTCACAACACTGGACTTGGGTGCAACTATCATCTTTCTCTATTACCACACCCACTGGGATCTCTAATCAAGGAACGTCTTCATGCAAAACCAATATTTCCTAGAAACAGAAACTACCATAACACAAAAATGGAATGAAAGAAAATACCTTTATGAAAAAAAATCAAAATGAAATGAAAGAAAATAAACTAAACTGAACTTCCTTGAACTATCAACCCGTCTCGAGAACTTCCCTCTTCCCTTGTGAATCTATTCCGGTGAAGCACTGGTGGCTCCACTGGAGAACGACACAAAGGGCAATCCAAATGAGAATAAAGCCACATATCAATGCAAGAAGCATGAAAAGAATGTCTGCATATTGGAAGTTGCTTCACTTCTTCCCCTTCTTCGAAAGCTGATAAACACACAGCACACTCATAATCACTGTTCTTTTCCTGTTGATTTCCTCCAACTTCTTCTTTCTTGTACCTGAAACTGGACACTGTGTTCATGTTAAGGTTATTAGGAACCTGGATAGTGTTTTGTTCAAGAGACTGATTCGTGTGGTTGTTTTCGTTGCACCATCGAGTGTGAATGAAATTGTAGAGGCCAAGCAGGAAAACTGCTGTTCCTACAATGATAAGAGCGCAATACAAACTGGGTAAGTTCAATTGCTTTGGAGGAGAATATGAAGGAATATAAGGCATAGGAGCTTCTGGCATGGTTGATTAGTTGAAGCTTTTTGTTTGAGAAGCAAATATTATGAGGAGATAGATTTGATTCACCAACTAGTGATATATATAACCAAGTAAAGTAGTATAATATTACTACGGATTTAACTTATATACACAAGTGGTAGAAAAAAAAGGTACTATATGTGCATTTTTACCTGTCTAATTTATCAGCTTAGTAGTTCCATTTTTTTGGTTATTTTAGTTATTTTTTTAAGTGATTTGATAGTATAAAATTACTATGCATTATCAATAGGAAGTTAAAACGAAATTCTATTACTCCTTGTGTCTGCACTCCGCACAATATTTAAAAATAAAAGAAAGACTCTTAAAACTCGTGGTTCTAAAAAAGTTATAGATAGTTGTATTGTCACAGAGCGAGGGAGTATTATTTACATGGATATAAGCTATATATATATATAGAGAGAAATGAAGTGACATAATTGTGTAAATATGGCCAAGTGGTTTGGGCTTGGAACTTTCATGTTGGAGGTCTCAAGTTCGAAATCCCTTGCCAGCGAAAGCAAGAGGTTTGCCTTCTGGGTCGAGCTCGTCGCATCGGGCTTGCCTAGTGCGGGTTACCTCTCCTATGTGGTTTGCGAGCTATTGCATAGGAGCAAGGGTTTTACCCCTGTGCGCACCCAAGGGGTAGCGGCTGCGAGTTTCCCTTGTCATAAAAAAAAATAAAAAAAAACTTAAAACTCTTATAAGGAAAAAATTCGATTTTATCCGTTTGATGCTTTAATTTTATAGAGGAAAAAAATATTGACTGAGTAACTATTAATTATGAAGCCGTGGAATCGAAGGAGTATAAAGAAGGAATATTTCTATGGGCTGGTTAAATAAATAAACTGTGATGAAACATGAAATCAAATGAAGAAGACGAATAAATTGACATCTAAATTTGCTGTCACTTTTCAAGCAAAGTCGATTTTATAGCTCCTATTTTGTCATTTTTACAGGAAGTTTGATGGATAATTTGATTTTAATTGACTTTGTGAAGCTTATCTTTTGGTAGGTTATTGTGTATTTTTAGGTAAATATTATAATAATTCTTTCTGTCCCCTCTTGATGTAATATACTCCCTTCCTATTTCACTTTTCTTTTTGAAAAATGAAATAAAATAATTGGAAGTCAGGGAAGGGGAAAAAGGTCACAAATGAGGAATCGAACTCTCACTAACCAGGTGAAAATTTAGGTAGCCAGACAATTCACCTTTTCTATTTTCATATGTTTATCCATTTTAGTTTTTTTTTTGTGTCCATTTAATAGTGTTTTCCATTGCCTATGACGATGGCGGTGGCTCCTAAAGTGAAGAAAACCACTTTTCAATTAATTACGACTCTTCATTCAGATATTAATAGTGTCCGTAAAGTTCTTGAAGAAATGAAAACTTCTTGAAAGAAGCTTCGATCAATATATCTTGTCACTATTGGGGTTAAAATGTTCATCCTTAAAATGAAATTATAAGATGACATATGTGGAGATTTAATTAATGTTAAGGACAATTTGTGCCTAATAATTGGAAGAAGGGCAACTTTGTGTTGTCATTTTTAATACATTAGTGATAATTTTTTGGACCCTTTTTCGTATTTAGATCATTGTTGAAGCTATATGATCCTTAGTCCAATATAAAGATTCACCGGGTAGATGGATTACACGTGTACACTTCAATTGAACCAAAATAATAGTTTATCAATAATCCAAGGACCAATTTACAAGATTAAAGACTTCACATTTTTGAAGGCTTAATTACTTGTTCCTATCTTTTGGGTGCTCTGATAGTGTACAAATTTCTTTACGCTAATGGACATGAATAGAGCTAGCTAGTCCTCAATATACGGTTTAATCAAACCTAGCAATTTTGTTTCAAATCTTGTATTTGATATAAGAAATCCATTCAATATGTATAAAGTATAAACTGTTAATTTAGAACTCAATAACTTAAAATGACTAGAATTAACAAGAGAGAGTTGCGTAGATAGTAAACATTTTTCACCTCCAACCCCAAGATTGTGGTCAGTCAGTCATTAAGGGAGCAAAAAAGTGAAAGTTCTTGGGAGGTAACAAAAGGGCTAGAATTTTGAATTCATAAACTTTAAATTCTAGCTCCGCCTCTGTTGCTGCTGCTACTACTAAACTTATAATTATGATAGGGATTGCAATGAGATAAGGTTATCCACCATAGACAAGTGAAGAATCCCCACGTAGGACATAAAGAAGAGATGTGCAACACCAATTGCCCCATTTTCCACCTCTCATATCTTAATGGCTCTCAAAAGCACAACTTACATATATCAACAAACAACACAAGAATATAGAGACATAGAACAACTCAAAAGAAGAAAAATTAAGGCAAAATAATAATAATAATGGCTTCTACTTCTTCAATAGTTTCAATGGCAATGCCACTAACTTACACAACCCAAAACAAGCAACCAATTGTTGAAGCTTTTTTCAAGCCATTGCCAATTAGACCTTCAAAACAAATTACAACTTCAAAAAAGTTTGTAGTCATCAAGGCATCTTCAATTAAGGAAAAGGCAATAGTAGGGTTGACAACAGGTGTACTCACAGCATCAATGGTTGTACCTGATGTAGCACTAGCTGCTGAGGGTTTGTCACCATCACTCAAGAACTTCTTGCTTAGCATTGTGTCTGGTGGAGTTGTGCTTGGTGCTATTATTGGTGCTATTATTGGTGTCTCCAATTTTGATCCTGTTAAGAGGGGTTAATTTTGTGTGCCTTCTTTCTATATAAATGATATTGTTTGGTTTTCAAGTATGATTTTGTGTATGTTTAATTCCTTTTAGCTTATTTTTTGGTTTAATCATCTTGATATTCGAAACAGTAAAGACTCGTCATAGTGCTCTTGATAGGCTCTATTAAGATAGCGCGAAAGAGTTCACTATATAGTTAATTCACATTTGGAATGTTTAGGATTCACTAAAAGAAGCGATTCATATCATGATTTTTTTCATTTATACACCTCAAACCTAAGATATGTATGCCAATTTTACTAGATATACATGATTTTCGTTCATCTTACCACACTACTCAGTGGTAATTCCTTGGTTGTAATTTTGCTAGAAATATGCGAATGCTTTAATTTTGATTTGGGATTAGTGTGCATACACTAAAAGCAGTGGCGGAGCTATGTTGAAGCAAGGGGTTCATATGATATCTCTTTCTCAAAAATTTAATGTATTCATTATACACGCCTATTATAAGACAAAAATAATAAAATGCAAAAAGTGAAAAGGAATAAGTTGTACCTAGTTTTAAAAAAATGTTTAACTGTACAGTGAGTGAAGTAAAATAAAGTTATAATGAATGAAACACCAAGTGAAAGTCAAACTTCACGCATTAAAGGTAGCATGAGTGAAACACTATGTCAAAGTAAATTTTTTGAGATTGTCAAGTCAAACTTCAGATAAAAATAACTGAATTTGATACTTTCAAGCTAAATTTCAAAAAATAATATTCGAAGTTTAGTTTTGCCAAAGCCATAACTTCAGATAAAAACAGAAACTTCTGTAGTTGTTTTTAATTACCAAGGCCACATTCACCACAAAATGTCTTAAAGTTAGGCATTGCCAAGGTCACAATTTCAAATTTTTTGAAGTTGGCCTTGATTAGCTATTATATATTTGTAGTCTTGGCAAGACTATAACTTCAGTAAAAAATGTTTGAAGTTTGACCTTATAAAGTCCACAACTTCAGTAAAAAAATATTCAAGGTTAGCTTTGAAAAATAATTATATATCTGAAATCTTGTCAAGGTCACAACTTCAAGTAAAAATGTTATTTATGAATAGAGACCAAATATCCTATCATAATTACCAACATTTACAAGACAAACACCTATATCGACCCTTACAATATGGTCAATCAAATCTATTGACAACCACCATTGTTAGCTTCCGCCACACAACCAAATGACAGAATCATCGGTCATTACTACTAATTATTCTTTACTGTTGGTCATCATTCGACAATTATTACCTTTGACTTTACCTATACCACCATCAATCATTACCACCGACCACCTCCACCAACCACGATCACTTACTACCGACAACCTCCACCAACCATGACCACTTACTACTTCACGCCATCCACCACTGTCAATTACCAACGAATCATTATTGTACAATCATCACTATCTACCACCTCCACCAATATCACCTTACTACATGAAAAATAAATTTTCTCTAATATTTTGTGATTATAATATTTAATTAATTATATTTAAAATGTATTTCTATTCATTTTAATTTTTAAATAAAGATATATTATACATATTTAGATATTGAAAAAATAAATAGTTTTAATTATACAAAAAAATTTAACTATCCATTGTTTGAATTTTGAAATAATTTTAATACTAAGAAATGCATTCAAATAATTAAATTACAAAAATACATGTTTCATATTTCCTCATTCTCATATGCTTCAACTAGGAAGTTTTGGAGTTCCCAAACTTTGATGTACCTAGATGTTTTCTCAACATAAAATTATGTCAACCTTACAATAAGATAACCTTATCCACCACATAGCCAATAGCCAATAAGAACCAGCCACATAGGACAAAGCAAAATATGCCAACTCCAAATTTCAATTTTCCACCTCTCATTAAAAATCCTCTCTTTATCATCTCAATACAAAATCACATCATATTACCAATCCCATACTTCTTCAACTTTTGTTTTTGTAATTCTTGAGAGCAAAAAGGCAAAAGAAATGGCTACTTCTTCAATAGTTTCAATGGCAATGCCACTAACTTGCAAAAGCCAAAAGAAACAACCAATTGTTGAAGGTCTTTTCAAGCCATTGCCAATTAGGCCTTCAAAACAAATTGCAACTTCAAAAAAGTTTGTAGTCATCAAGGCCACTTCAATAAAGGAAAACGCAGTGGTAGGGTTGACAACAGGTGTACTCACAGCATCAATGGTTGTACCTGATGTAGCACAAGCTGCTGAGAGTTTGTCACCATCACTTAAGAACTTCTTACTTAGCATTGTATCTGGTGGAGTTGTGCTTGGTGCTATTATTGGTGCTATTATTGGTGTCTCCAACTTTGATCCTGTTAAGAGGGGTTAATTTTGTGCCTTTCTTTAATTGATTGTATCTATATATGATATTGTTTGGTTTTCAAGTATTGTTTTGTCTATGTTAACATGGCCAATTTAATTCCCTAGCTTATTTTTCGATTTTTTCATCTGGTATTCGAAATAGTAAATTCTCATAATAATGCTCCAGTGAAACTAGGCTCTCTTAAGATCGTGTGAAATAGTTTTCTATACGACTGATTTAGATTTGCAATGTGTATGGCTCATTAAAAGAAGCGCTCCATATCGATCATATGTTTCTCCACTTATAATACTTGAACATAAGAATTGTATATAGTTGAAGGTGGAGATTGGAGAATCTCATCTATCCTACTACACTCCTTGGTAGTGATTAAATCTTAGTTTTAATTTTTCCATAAATACACAAATGCCTTTATTTTACTTTAGTTTGGGTCTAGTGTATGTACACTAGTGTAAAAAATCTTTACACTATCAAATAATTTAAAATGTAATTACACATAGCCGTCAGTTATCGAGAGAACAAGTCAAACTACAATGTGGTGAGACTGATAGAAAGAAAGGTCAGGTCAACCATGCATGTTAGTTCTCGACCCTCTCTTTGAGGACTAGCAACTCATGAATGCTTTCGAGATGGATTAGCCAAAATACATTATGTAAATTTGTAGTTTTTCGCAAATTCTTTTCTTTCCTTCTTCAATAAATAACTAGAAACTCTTTACATTTTTTTTTCTTGTGTGATCAACGGTGGTTTCATGAAAGTTGTGGCTTAAAGTTAAATCTTAGTAAAAGATCTTCAATTTATGTATCTTAGTTTAAGAATGTAAAATACTTTTGAATTCAACGCTCTTAAACAATAATATCATATGTAATTCTACCAGTGAGATTTGAGGAGGGTGGTATATACGCAACCTTACTCTACTTTATGCAAGTAGAGAGGTTATTTTTTATCAACTCTCACCTCAATTAAGCATATCACATTCAAGCATGAAAAAGAAATATAGTCATGGAGAAGTCATGCTGAAAATAATGCTGAAGAGAAACACTAACAACAAAAAATAAAACGATTGATAATTGAAACCAATGAATCAACATGTAAAAATAAAAATCAGAGGAAAAGATAGAAGTGTAATAATACCAAAACTGGCAAGGGAGATTAGACATCTCTCAACTATTGCTAACCTTCTACTCTAATACTCGACCTCTATATCCTCCTATTTTGAGCCTCTCTTAGGTGAGCTGCTAGTGTGCCATGTCATGTTTGATCACCTCTTCCCAAGAGTTCTTCGACCTAACTCTACTTCTCCTCACGCCTACCATGGTCGATCTGTCACACCTCCTTACTGGGGCATATATGCATCTTCTCTAGACATGTTCGAACCATCTCAATCTTATCTCTCTCATCTTGTCTGCCACGAGGGTCACTCCCACTTGTATCTCTGTTACCAAACCAAAAGTTTTGAAATTTGTGATCTTAAACATGTCATTCTATAAGAGTGCCATTAAGGCTAAAGCAAAAAGTAGGATTAGAAACTCATTATACATAAAAAGATGCATATTTTATTTTAAAAATGAATTCACAAAGAAAACGAGACACATAAAACAAGCATTTATTTTTTTATAAAAAGAGTTTGTATTTTTATATAATTACAAAATCGTGAAGATGTTCTCACTTAATTAAAAAATATCTATAAAGGTGATCTTTCTCGGAATTTCGTTCACTAATACTGCCCAATCACCATTACCAATCTTAACGGGGATATAACCAAAATTGACCACTAGATTATCAATCAATTTTGTCGTCAACTTTCATTATATAATCAAAATTATTAACCATCATCATCAATCACTTTTACCGCCGGTTATAACGATACAACCATTCTATTAGACTTCGACTATACCTCCATCAACCATTACTGTCAATCATGAGGGGTGTATTGGGGGGGGGGTGTGAGGGGGTCATATTTTCTTAAACTTAAAAAATATTCAGGACCAAATGAACACTTGGACTCCTCAAAAAATTGATACATCATGGATCTTTTTTCAGCCTATGGCCTATGTGGACACATATAAAATTATGACAACCTTCTAATTAGATAACCATATCCAATATAACCAATAAAAATCAGCCACATACAACAAAACAAAAATATGCCAAACTCCAAATTTCAATTTTCCACCTCTCATTAAAAATCCTCTCTTTATCCTCTCAATACAAAATCACATCATATTGACAATACCAGACTTCTTTAACTTCTGTTTTTGTAATTCTTGAGAGCAAAAGGCAAAAGAAATGGCCACTTCTTCAATAGTTTCAATGGCAATGCCACTAACTTACACAACCCAAAACAAGCAACCAATTGTTGAAGCTTTTTTCAAGCCATTGCCAATTAGACCTTCAAAACAAATTACAACTTCAAAAAAGTTTGTAGTCATCAAGGCATCTTCAATTAAGGAAAAGACAATGGTAGGGTTGACAACAGGTGTACTCACAGCATCAATGGTTGTACCTGATGTAGCACTGGCTGCTGAGGGTTTGTCACCATCACTCAAGAACTTCTTGCTTAGCATTGTATCTGGTGGAGTTGTGCTTGGTGCCATTATTGGTGCTATTATTGGTGTCTCCAACTTTGATCCTGTTAAGAGAGGTTAAATTTGTGACTTTCTTTAATTGTATCTAATATGATTTGTGTATGTTTACATGGCAATTAATTCCTTTTAACTTATTTTTCTGTTTATTCATTTGGTATTTGAAATAGTAAAGTTGTGATAATGTTCTAGTAAATTGGCGCGAAATAATTTACTCTACGTTTGATTCAGATTCGCAATGCATAAGACTCACTAAAAGGAACATTTTATATATGTTGAGTTAAAGAGGAGGCAAGTTGGTTAAAATCCGTGCACTTTTAAGTGTATCGATATGATATTTTGTTGTATTCCTTACCTTCTTTTAATTTGTATTAGTTTATGAATTTTTCGACTGATTAACTTTATTTGACCTCAAATTTGTGGGTTCATCTGTAATGACTTAGTGAAGATACTTATATGACTAATTGAATTTTTTAGCATCCAATTTTTTTGCTAACATTTGTAATGACCTAGTAAAGGATGCCTATAGCCTCTACAGAACCTACACCACCTTTTTTTTTTTTTTTTTTTTACCGTTTAGAAGATGCAAATTAGAAATTCAATTTTTTAAATTTTTTCGTGTATATTAGTCAAAGATTTTATTTTTTTGGAAATATAACTTATTGAATCTTTTTACCCAAAAATTTTTAACACCACCATCCGCAAGGACCTAGTGAACGAATGCCACAACCTCTATAATATTCTCATCATTTCTTTTAGCATTTTGGGATCACAAAACAGTAATTTAGGTTTTTCTCAGTTTTTATGTGTATTAGCCCATAAATTTTTGGAAATATGACTAATCAGAATTTTTAGCATCCGTAATGACTTAGTGAACGACGCTCATAGCCTTTATAGGATATACACCACTTTCTTAGCATTTCAAGACCATGAGATAGTAACTCAAATTTTTCTTAGTTTTTTCGTGTGTATTAGTCCATGAATATTAAGAAATGAATAAATGATTTTGTGCCTCCAATTTATTCGTACCATCAACGATGACCTAGTGAACGATACCCATAGCTTCTACAGGATCTACATCATATTTTTAGCATTTTTCGTGAATTAGATGATTTTCTCTATTTTTCCTATGTGTTAGTACATGATTTTTTTGGTTATATGAATTTTAGACACTTTTTTTTGCAAATTTTTTACAGGACCCTCCGTATTCCTTAATTACCTGGGGGAACATTACCTATAGCCTCACCATGATCCACACCACTTTTTTTAGCATTTAGGGGTCCACTCAATAGGAATTAGACGATTTTTTCAAAAAAAATTTGTGTGTATATTCATTTTTTGGTGATATGGATTTTACACATTTTTTTGAAAAAAACTTTACATGACCCTCCGTAATGACCTAGGAGAATAATACCTATAACATCACCATGATCCAGCCCTCCTTTTTAGCATTTAGGGGCTACTCAACAAGAATTAATCAATTTTCCCAATTTTTTATGTTTGTTAATACATGAATATTTGAAAAATATGGATTTCAGTAAAAAAATCACCAAGTGCATATCACCCAAACTTCATTCACTATAACACATGAAAAATGGAAAAAATCCTATTTCACGTACCAAGCCTCGTTTAAACTAGAAAATGTCGACGTTTACCCCTTCGAACCAATGCACGCCATTAAATAGATCGTCATGATGCCCACAAAAAAAATTCAATCAAAAAGTCGCCGAGCTCACACACAAAGAATGAAAAAAATCTCCATTTCTGGTTTCATGCCTCGTTTGAACTTGAGAATGTCGATGTTTACCCTCCGAACCTATGCACACCATTAAATAGATAGTCACGGACGTCCACAAAAAAGTTCAAACAAAAAACCGTTGGGCGCACATGTTACCTAAAATTCATGGAGTATAACACACGAAAAATAGGAAAATTTCTATTTCTGTTCCGGACCTCGTTTGAACTTCAAAATGTCGACATTTGCCCCTCTGAACTATGGATCTAGCGCTTCGGAGAACCAAATTTTTTTTTTCCAGAAAAAACTTAATAAAGACCTTTGTAATGAGTTGGGGAAGCGGTACATACAATCCCATTGTTTTTTCAGACACATTTTTGCATTTATAAGCCACTTTTAGAAATTATGCGATATTTTTTTTTCGTGTGTATTAGCCCATGGATTTGATGCTTTGAGCACCCAAAATTTATTTCTTAAAGATATTTATTAGGAACTCCGTAATGAGTAGGAAAAACGTTACGTACAGTCCCACCATTTTTTCAAGCATATTCTGGCATTTACAATTCAACTTTTAAGAATTACGCGGCTTTCTTAGTTTTTCTTGTGTACTAGCCCATTGATCCGTTGTAACGAATGTCCATAATTATTTTTGGCCAAAAACAAATCGAAATCACGTATCACCAAAAAATTATGGATTATAGCACATGAAAAATGATAAATTTGATCTTTCCTGCATTGGGATTCTTTTGAACTCGAAAATGCGTCTGTTTGCCCCTTGTGACCAACTGATTCCATTAATAAAGTCACTATGGACGTCCATAAATTTTTTTGGCAAAAAACAAGTCGGGATCACGTATCACAAAAAATTCATGAACTATACATGAAAATGGTAAATTCTGTATTTTCCGCATTGGGGCTCTTTTGAATTTGAAAATGTGTTTGTCAGCCCATCGGGACCAACTGACTCCATTAGTAAGGTCTTAACGGACGTCCAAAAATTTTTTTGGCCAAAAACAAGTCGGGATCACATATCACCAAATATCCATGGACTATTAGCACACCAAAAATCCATGGACTATAGCACACGAAAAATGATAAATTCAGTCTTTTCCGCATTGGGCTCTTATGAACTTGAAAATGCGTCCATTTGCCCCTCATAACAACCTGACACCATTAATAAGGTCGTAAAGGATGTCCATAAAAATTTTTGTTCAAAACAAGTCAGGATCACATATCACAAAAAATCTATAAACATTGGGGATCTATTGAACTTGAAAATGAGTTCGTTTTCCTCTCAGGACCAACCAAATTCATTAATAAGGTCGTAATAGACGTCCATAAAAATTTTTGATAAAAAATAAGTCGGGATCACGTATCACCACAGATCTGTGGACTATAGCACGAGAAAAAAAATGGTACATTCAATCTTTCCTGCATTGGGGATTGCAGATCTTTTGATCTTGAAAATGCATCTGTTTTCCCCTCGTGATCAATTGACTACATTAATAAGGTCGTAATAGATGTCCATAAAATTTTTTGGCCAAAAACAAGTTGAAATCATGTATCACAAAAAATTCATGGACATTATACACATGGAAAATCGAGGAATTTGGGTAATCCTAAAAAGGGCTTGTAAATGCGAAAATAGGCGTTAAAAATGATGTGAGTATACGCAGTAGTTCCCCAACTCATTACAGAGGTCCTCATAAAGTTGTTTCAAAAAGATTTTTTGGGTGCTCCAGGTGCCAGGTCTATGGGCTAATACACACAAAAAATTGGGGAATTTGGGCGATTCTTAAAAAAAAGCTTGTAAATGCGAAAATGGGCATTAAAAAATGGTGTGAGTATACATAAATGTTCAAAAAATTCATTACAGAGTTCCTCATAATATTTTTTGACAAATTTTTTTAGGTCATCCGGACACCAGATTAATGGGCTAATACATATGAAAAATTGGGAAATTTATGCGATTATTAAAAAAAGGCTTGTAAATGCGAAAATGAGCATTAAAAAATGGTGTGAGTATACATGAAGTTCCCCAACTCAATACGGAGGTCCTCATAATTTTTTTTGAGAAAAAAATTATGCATGCTTCGGTCGGCAGATCCATGTGTTAATACACACGACAAATCAAGGAATCCGGGCGATTCTTAAAAGAGGACATAAAAATGCGGAGATGAGCGTTAAAAAATGGTGTGAGTATACGTGCAGTTTCCCCAATTCATTAAAGAGGTCCTCATAAAAAATTTTGACAAAAAAATTTCAGGTGACATGGGCTAATACAAACGAAAAATTATGGCATTTGGGCGATTATTAAGAAAGGGCTTGTAAATGCGGAAATGGGTGTTAAAAATGGTGGGAGTGTACGTGAAGGTTCCCCAACTCATTACAGATGTCCTCATAAAGTTTTTTGAGAAAAAAATTTCGGATGCTCCAGGCGCTAGATCCATTGGCTAATACACACGAAAAATCATGGAATTCGAAAGATTTTTTTAAAAAGGCTTGTAAATGCAGAAATGGGCTTTGAAAAATGTGGTTAGTATACGTGAAGATTCCCCAACTCATTACGTATTCCCTCATAAAGTTTTTTGAGAAGAAAATTTCGGGTGCTCTAGGCGCCAGATCCATGGGATAATACATATGAAAAATAGGGGCATTTGGGCGATTCTTAAAAAAGAGTTTGTAAATGTGGAAATGGGCGTTCAAAAATGGTGTGAGTAGACGTGAAGGTTCCCCAACTCATTACAGAGGTCCTCATAAAGTTTTTTGAGAAAAAAATTCGGGTGCTGCAGGCGCCAGATCAATGGGCTAATACACACGAAAAACGTGAAATTTGGGCGATTCTTGAAAACAGGCTTGTAAATGTAGAAATTGGCGTTAAAAAAATTATGTGAGTATACGTGAAGGTTCCCCAACTCATCACGGAGGTCATCATAAAGTTTTTTGAGAAAATAATTTTGGGTGCTCCAGGCACATCCATGGGCTAATACATACGAAAAATTAGGGAATTTGGGCGATTCTTAAAAAAAAGGCTTGTAAATGCGAAAATGGGAGTTAAAAAAATGGTGTGAGTATACGTGAAGATTCCCCAACTCATTACGGAGGTACTCATAAAGTTTTTTGAGAAATTTTTTTTGGGTGCTCCGAGCGCCAGATCAATGGGCTAATTCACACAAAAAATCATGGAATCTGGGGGGATTCTTAAAAAAAGGCTTGTAAATGCTGAAATGGTCATTAAAAAAATAATGTGAGTATACGTAAAGATTCCCCAACTCATTACGAGGTCCTCCTAAAGTTTTTTCAAAAAAAATGTTGGGTGCTCCGAGGCCCATGATCTATCGGCAAATACACACGAAAATTCAAGAAATTTGAGTAATTTATAAAGAAGGGGTTTTAAATGTGGAAATAGGCGTTAATTTTTTTTTTGTGATTTTAAGTGGTAGTTCTCCAACTCATTACGGAGGTCCTCATCAAGTTTTTTGAGAGAAAAAATTGTGTGCTCCGGGCGCCAGATCTATGGGATAATACATACGAAAAATAGGGGCATTCGGGCGATTCTTAAAAAAGAGTTTGTAAATGTGGAAATGGGCGTTCAAAAATGGTGTGAGTAGACGTGAAGGTTCTCCAACTCATTACGGAGATCCTCAAAAAAAAATATGAGAAAAAAAATTCGGGTTCTCCAGGCGCCAGATCAATGGGACACACAAAAAATGTGAAATTTGGGCAATTCTTGAAAACAGGCTTGTAAATGCAAAAATTGGCGTTAAAAAAATTATGTGAGTATACGTGAAGGTTCCCCAACTCATCACAGAGGTCATCATAAAGTTTTTTGAGAAAATAATTTTGGGTGCTCCAGGCGCATCCATGGGCTAATACATACGAAAAATTAGGGAATTTGGGCGATTCTTAAAAAAAAGGCTTGTAAATGCGAAAATGGGAGTTAAAAAAATGGTGTGAGTATACGTGAAGATTCCCTAACTCATTACGGAGGTACTCATAAAGTTTTTTGAATTTTTTTTTTGGGTTCTTTGGGTGCCAGATCAATGGGCTAATATACACGAAAAATCATATAATTTGGGTGATTCTTAAAAATGGGATTGTAAATGCAGAAATTGGCTTTAAAAAATGGTGTGAGTATATGTGAAGGTTCCTTAACTCATTACAGAGGTCCTTGTAAAGTTTTTTGAGAAAATTTTTCTGGGTCCTCTGAGCGCCAGATCAATGAGATAATTCACATAAAAAATCATGGAATTTGGGGGATTCTTAAAAAAAGGCTTGTAAATGCTGAAATGGTCATTAAAAAAATGATGTGAGTATACGTAAAGGTTCCCCAACTCATTACGAGGTCCTCCTAAAAATTTTTCAAAAAAAATGTTGGATGCTCCGAGGCCCATGATCTATCGGCCAATACACACGAAAATTCAAGAAATTTGAGTAATTTATAAAGAAGGGGTTTTAAATGTGGAAATAGGCGTTAAATTTTTTTTGTGATTTTAAGTGGTAGTTCTCCAACTCATTACGGAGGTCCTCATCAAGTTTTTTGAGAGAAAAAATTATGTGCTCTAGGCGCCAGATCCATGGGATAATACATACGAAAAATAGGGGCATTTGGGCGATTCTTAAAAAAAGAGTTTGTAAATGAGGAAATGGGCGTTCAAAAATGGTGTGAGTAGACGTGAAGGTTCCCCAACTCATTACGGAGGTCCTCATAAAGTTTTTTGAGAAAAATAATTCAGGTGCTCCAGGCGCCAGATCAATGGGACACACGAAAAACGTGAAATTTGGGCGATTCTTGAAAACAGGCTTGTAAATGCAGAAATTGGCGTTAAAGAAATTATGTGAATATACGTGAAGGATCCCCAGCTCATCACGGAGGTCATCATAAAGTTTTTTGAGAAAATAATTTTGGGTGCTCCAGGCGCATCCATGGGCTAATACATACGAAAAATCAGGGAATTTGGGCGATTCTTAAAAAAAAAAGCCTGTAAATGCGGAAATGGGAGTTAAAAAAATGGTGTGAGTATACGTGAAGGCTCCCCAACTCATTACGGAGGTCCTCATAAAGTTTTTTCTGGAAAAAAATTTGGGTTCTCTGGGTGCCAGATCAATGGGCTAAATACACACGAAAAATCATATAATTTGGGTGATTCTTAAAAATGGACTTGTAAATGCAGAATTTGGCGTTAAAAAATGGTGTGAGTATATGTGAAGGTTCCTTAACTCATTACAGAGGTCTTTATAAAGTTTTTTGAAAAAAAATTTTTGGGTGCTCCGACCGCCAGATCAATGGGCATTATCACATAAAAAATCATGGAATCTGGGGGATTCTTAAAAAAAGGCTTGTAAATGCTGAAATGGTCATTAAAAAAATGATGTGAGTATACGTAAAGGTTCCCCAACTCATTACGAGGTGCTCCTAAAGTTTTTTCAAAAAAATGTTGGGTGCTCCGAGGCCCATGATCTATTGGATAATACACACGAAAATTCAAGAAATTTGAGTAATTTATAAAGAAAGGGTTTTAAATGTGAAAATAGGCGTTAATTTTTTTTTGTGATTTTAAGTGGTAGTTCTCCAACTCATTATAGAGGTTCTCATCAAATTTTTTTAGAGAAAAAATTGTGTTCTCTGGGCGCCAGATCCATGGGATAATACATACGAAAAATAGGGGCATTTGGGCTATTCTTAAAAAAGAGTTTGTAAATGTGAAAATGGGCGTTCAAATATGGTGTGAGTAGACGTGAATGTTCCCCAACTCATTACGGAGGTCATCATAAAGTTTTTTGGAAAAAAAAATTCGGGTGCTCTAGGCGCCAGATCAATGGGACACACGAAAAACGTGAAATTTAGGCGATTCTTGAAAACAGGCTTGTAAATGCAGAAATTGGCGTTAAAAAAATTATGTGAGTATACGTGAAGGTTCCCCAACTCATCACGGAGGTCATCATAAAGTTTTTTGAGAAAATAATTTTGGGTGCTCCAGGCGCATCCATGGGCTAATAAATACGAAAAATCAGGGAATTTGGGCGATTATTAAAAAAAAGGCTTGTAAATGCGGAAATGGGAGTTAAAAAAATGGTGTGAGTGTACGTGAAGGCTCCCCAACTAATTATGGAGGTCCTCATAAAGTTTTTTGAGAAATTTTTTTTGGGTTCTCTGGGTGCCAGATCAATGGGCTAATACACACGAAAAATCATATTATTTGGGTGATTCTTAAAAATGGGCTTGTAAATGCAGAAATTGGCATTAAAAAATGGTGTGAGTATATGTGAAGGTTCCTTAACTCATTACAGAGGTCCTTATAAAGTTTTTTGAGAAATTTTTTTGGGTGCTCCGAGCGCCAAATCAATGGGCTAATTCACACAAAAAATCATGGAATCTAGGGGATTCTTAAAAAAGGTTTGTAAATGCTGAAATGGTCATTAAAAAAATGATGTGAGTATACGTAAAGGTTCCCCAACTCATTACGAGGTCCTCCTAAAAATTTTTCAAAAAAAATGTTGGGTGCTTCGAGGACCATGATCTATCGGCTAATACACACGAAAATTCGAGAATTTGAGTAATTTATAAATAAGGGGTTTTAAATGTGGAAATAGGCATTAAATTTTTTTTGTGATTTTAAGTGGTAGTTCTCCAACTCATTACGGAGGTTCTCATCAAGTTTTTTGAGAGAAAAAATTGTGTGCTCTGGGCGTAAGATCCATGGGATAATACACACAAAAAATAGGGGCATTTAGGCGATTCTTAAAAAAGAGTTTGTAAATGTGGAAATGGGCGTTCAAAAATGGTGTGAGTAGACGTGAAGATTCCCCAACTCATTACGGAGGTCATCATAAAATTTTTTGAGAAAAAAAATTCGGGTGCTTCAGGCGCCAGAGCAATGGGACACACGAAAAACGTGAAATTTGGGCGATTCTTAAAAACAGGCTTGTAAATGCAGAAATTGACGTTAAAAAAATTATGTGAGTATACGTGAAGGTTCCCCAACTCATCACGGAGGTCATCATAGAGTTTTTTGAGAAAATAATTTTGGGTGCTCCAGGCGCATCCATAGGCTAATACATATAAAAAATCAAGGAATTTGGGCTATTCTTAAAAAAGGGCTTGTAAATGCGGAAATGGGAGTTAAAAAAATGGTGTGAGTATACGCGAAGGTTCCCCAACTCATTACGGAGGTCCTCATAAATTTTTTGAGAAAAAAATACGGGTTCTCTGGGTGCTAGATCAATGGGCTAATACACACGAAAAATCATATAATTTGGGTGATTCTTAAAAATAGGCTTGTAAATGCAGAAATTGGCGTTAAAAAATGGTGTGAGTAAATGTGAAGGTTCCTTAACTCATTACAGAGGTCCTTATAAAGTTTTTTGAGAAATTTTTTTTAGGTGCTCCGAGCGCCAGATCAATGGGCTAATTCACACAAAAAATCATGGAATCTGGGAGATTCTTAAAAAAAGGCTTGTAAATGCTGAAATGATCATTAAAAAAATGATGTGAGTATACGTAAAGGTTCCCCAACTCATTACGACGTCCTCCTAAAGTTTTTTCAAAAAAAATGTTGGGTTCTCCAAGGCCCATGATCTATGGGCTAATACACACAAAAATTCGTGAAATTTGAGTAATTTATAAAGAAGGGGTTTTAAATGCGGAAATAGGGGTTAAATTATTTTTTGTGATTTTAAGTGGTAGTTCTCCAACTCATTACGGAGGTCCTCATCAACTTTTTTTGAGAGAAAAAATTGTGTGCTCTGGGCGCAAGATCCATGGGATAATACATACAAAAAATAGGGGCATTTGGGCGATTCTTAAAAAAGAGTTTGTAAATATGGAAATGGGCGTTCCAAAATTGTGTGAGTAGACGTGAAGGTTCCCTAACTAATTACGGAGGTCCTCATAAAAAATTTTGAGAAAAAAAATTCGGGTGCTCCAGGCGCCAGATCAATGGGCTAATACACACGAAAAACGTGAAATTTGGGTGATTCTTGAAAATAGACTTGTAAATGCAGAAATTGGTGTTAAAAAAATTATGTGAGTATACGTGAAGGTTCCCCAACTCATCACAGATGTCATCATAAAGTTTTTTGAGAAAATAATTTTGGGTGCTCCAGGCGCATCCATGGGCTAATACATACGAAAAATCAGGGAATTTGGGCGATTCTTAAAAAAAAGGCTTGTAAATTCGGAAATGGGAGTTAAAAAAATGGTGTGAGTATACGTGAGGCTCCCCAACTCATTACGGAGGTCCTCATAAATTTTTTGAGAAAAAAAATTTGGGTTCTCTGTGTGCCAGATCAATGGGCTAATCCACACGAAAAATCATATAATTTGAGTGATTCTTAAAAATGGGCTTGTAAATGCAGAAATTGGCGTTAAAAAATGGTGTGAGTATATGTGAAGGTTCCTTAACTCATTACAGAGGTCCTTATAAAGTTTTTTGAGAAAATCTTTTTGGGTGCTCCGAGCGCCAGATCAATGGGCTAATTCACACAAAAAATCATGGAATCTAGGGGATTCTTAAAAAAAAGGCTTGTAAATGCTGAAATGGTCATTAAAAAAATGATGTAAGTATACGTAAAGGTTCCCCAACTCATTATGAGGTCCTCCTAAAGTTTTTTCAAAAAAAATGTTGGGTCTTCCGAGGCCCATGATCTATGGGCTAATACACACAAAAATTCGAGAAATATGAGTAATATTTAAAGAAGGGGTTTTAAATGCGGAAATAGGGGTTAAATTATTTTTTGTGATTTTAAGTGGTAGTTCTCCAACTCATTACGGAGGTCCTCATCAAGTTTTTTTAGAGAAAAAATTGTGTTCTCTGGGCACCAGATCCATGGGATAATACATACGAAAAATAGGGGCATTTGGACGATTCTTAAAAAAAAGTTTGTAAATGTGGAAATGGGCGTTCAAAAATGGTGTGAGTAGACGTGAAGGTTCCCCAACTCATTACGGAGGTCCTCATAAAATTTTTTGAGAAAAAAAATTCGATTGCTCCAGGCGCCAGATCAATGGGCTAATACACACGAAAAACGTGAAATTTGGGCGATTCTTGAAAACATGCTTGTAAATTTGGGCAATGTGAGTATACGTGAAGGTTCCCTAACTCATCACGGATGTCATCATAAAGTTTTTTGAGAAAATAATTTTGGGTGCTCCAGGCGCATCCATGGGCTAGTACATACGAAAAATCAAGGAATTTGGGCGATTTTAAAAAAAAAGGCTTGTAAATGCGGAAATGGGTGCGAGATCAATGGGCAACATACAAAAAATCATGGAATTTTGTGATTCTTAAAAAAGGAATTGTAAATGCGGAAATGAGCGTTAAAAAATGATTTGAGTATATGTGAAGGTTCCCCAACTCATTTTGGAGGTCCTCATAAAGTTTTTTGAGAAATTTTTTGGATGCTCCAGGCACAGAATCCATGGGCTAATACACACGAAAAATTATAAATTTGGGCGATTCTTAAAAAAGGGCTCGAAATGAGGAAATGGGCGTTAAAAAAATGGCGTGAGTATAGGTGAAGGTTCCCCAATTCACTACGGAGGTCTTTATAAAGTTTTGTAGGAAAAAAATTTGGGTGCTCTGTGCGCCAGATCCATGGGCAAATACATACGAAAAATAGGAGAATTTAAGAGATTCTTAAAAATGGGCTTGTAAATGCGACAATGGGCGTTAAAAAATGGTGTGAGTATAGGTGAAGATTCCCCAATTCATTACGGAGTTTTTTTTTAGGTTTTTCGGGCGCCATATTCATGGGCTTAATAGACACGAAAAATCAGGAATTTCGGTCATTCTTAAAAAAAGTGTTGTAAATAAGGAAATGGGCATTAAACAAATACTGTAAGTATATGTGAAGATTCCCTAACTCATTACGGATGTCCTCACAAAGTTTTTTGATTTTTTTTTTGGATTTTCCGGGCGCTAGATCCTTGGGCTAATACATATGAAAAAACAGGAAATTTGGATGATTCTTCAAAAAAGGCATGTAAATGCGAAAATGAGCATTAAAAAGTGGTGTAAATATACGTGAAGGTTCCCCAACTCAGTACAAAGGTCCTCATAAAGTTTTTTGAGAAAAAAAATTCGGGTGTTGCAGGCGCCAGATCCATGGTCTAATACACACGAAAAATTGGAAATGACGTTAAAAAATAGTGTGAGTATATGTGTAGGTTCCCAACTCATTACGGAAGTTCTCATAAATTTTTTGATTAAAACATTTCGGGTGCTCCGGGCGCTTGATTCATGGGCTAGTACACACAAAAAATTAGGAAATTTGGGAGATTCTTAAAAAAGGGCTTGTTAATGCGGAAATGACGTTAAAAATGGTGTGATTATATGTGAAGGTTGCCCAACTCATTACGGAGGTCCTCATAATATTTTTTGAGAAAAAACTTTTGGGTGCTCTGGGCGCCAAATCCATGGGATAGTACACATGAAAAATCAGAAAATTTGGGAGATTCTTAAAAAAGGCTTGTTAATACGGAAATGGACGTTAAAAATGGTGTGAGTATACGTGAAGGTTACCCAACTCATTACGGAGATCCTCATAAAGTTTTTTGAGAAAAAAATTCGGGTGCTTCGGGGGTCAGATTCATGGGATAATTTAACACACGAAACATTGGGAAATTTGGGTGATTCTTAAAAAAAGGGCTTGTAAATGCAGAAATGGGCGTTCAAAAATGGTGTGAGTATACGTGAAGATTTTCCAACTCATTACGGAGGTACTCATAAATTTTTTTAAGAAAAAAATGTTGGGTTCTCTAGGCGCTATATTCATAGGCGAATACACACGAAAAATCAGGGAATTTGGGAGATTCTTCAAAAAGGGCTTGTAAATGCGGAAATAGCGTTAAAAATGGTGTGAGTATTGAGGGAAATGATTTGGTTGCATGGAGTTCCCTTATCCATTATCTTCAATCGATCGTGGAACCCATTTTATTTCTCAATTTTGGAAATCTTTCCAAAAGGGCCATGGTACTCATGTTAAGCTTAGTACGGCATTTCATCCATAAGCCAATGGGCAGGTAGAACGTACAATCCAAACAATGAAGGATATATTGAGAGCATGTGTAATTGATTTCAAGGGTAATTGGGATGGTCATTTGTCAAGCATTGGAATGACTCCATTTAGAGCTCTATATGGTAGGAGGTGTAGATCTCATATAGGTTGGTATTAAGTGGGTGACGTCACTTGGATATCCCGAATTGGACATGAAGTTATGGAGAAAGTTTGGCCTATAGAGAAATTGAAAACGGCTCATAGTCAACAAAAGTCCTATGTCAATGTTAGAAGGAGAGATCTTGATTTTGATATAATGATTAAGTCTACTTGAATATCTCACCCATAAAGGGTGTAATGAGATTGGGAAGAAAGGGAAGCTTAGTCCCCGATATGTGGGCCCATATCAGATTTTGAAGCACATTGACAAAGTTGCTAATGAACTTGATTTGCCTAATGATTTGGCATCAGTGCATCCATTTTTCCATGTATCCTTGTTGAAGAAATGTGTTGAAGATCCAATATCTATAGTTCTCTTAGAAGGTTTGGGAGTTAAGGAGAATCTTTCTTATGATGAAGTTCCGATTGAGATTTTATACCGACAAGTTAAGAAGTTGAGAAACAAAGAAGTTGCTTTCGTAAAAGTTCTTTGGAGGAATCAGTTAGTTGAGGGTGCTACTTGGGAGGCCGAGGTCGATATGCTGTCCTGTTATCCTCGTCTCTTTCCTTCTGTACCTACCCTAGCTTGGGGTATTTAGTTCCTCGTGGTTTACTCTTTGGTGTCATGTGTCTTAGATGTACCCACGAGATCCTCATTTATGCATGTTCATGAAAAGCTTAAATTTTGAGAAAATAAGTTAACTTGATTGATTTCTTCATGTTTATGTGCATTTGAGTATGAGCTGCATATAGACTTCATAGGATGATGTTTTAAACATACTTTAGCTTGGAGTTGATATTTCCACCTCGAATTTGTGCATTTATATGATTGCATTCATGTTGGGCTGTTAGGTTAAGTTCCTACCCTCCTTATGATGTCTTGAATCTCATTCGAGGACAAATATTCCCAAGGGGGAGATAATGTAACACCTAAGATTAAAAAAGATGACAAATTGCAACTTTTCAGGATGTGGTGCCAGTACCAACAAAGTCACCGATGGTTTGTGGGCTAACACACAGTTCGTAGGTAGGCCCGTGGTTGGCCAGTCCAAGTTTTCCATAAATGTCAAATTTCAGTACTTACATACGCTTCACCAGGATGGTATGTTGTCCCATGCATGAGTCGTAAGTAGGTCTGTATGTGAGTCCCAAACTTAGGTCTGGCTGTTAGTGAGGTCGGCATTTATTTTTAAGGACTTTTGGGTCTTCTCCTAATTATTTTAACCCAATACTATGTCGTTTTACCTTCTATTAGAGACCTTGACCGGAAAACCATTGTCGAAACTTAGAACGACCATGTCTCTCAGACCTTGGATGTGAAAAGTCACCATCACCTGTCTTAGCCCTTTTTGCCTCCCTAGACCTTTCCTTGAGTTTCTCCTCTTCAATTTGTTGAGCATGAACCATGAGCTGAGAAATGTCCATATCATTGATAAGCATAGCGGTACGACATTCCTTAACCACCATTTCAGATACACTCGAAACAAATTTACTCATTCTTGCCCTAAGGTTGACAATCATAGTAGGAGCATCTCGAGACAATTGTGTGAACTTCAAATCATATTCTTTCACACTCATACTTCCTTGACGAAAGTTGATAAACTCAAGCACCTTCGTCTCTTTTATCTCAATGAGGAAGAACCTATTAAGGAAAGAAACCTTAAACATTTCCCAATCAAGAGGACCCGCATCTTCTGCCCTCTCTTCTTTCCATTGGTTGAACCATATTTGAGCAACGCCCTTCAGTTGATAAGCGATCAATTTCGTCTTTTCCACCGGCGTCACTCCCATGATCATCAACACCTTATACACTTTATTAATGAACTTTTAAGGGTCTTCCTCAACCTTAGAACCATGAAACTCCGAAGGATTCATTCTAGCGAAGTCTCTCACTCTAGTTGCCGTCGTACCCACATTTGGGTTCACGAGGACCATAACCTCCATATTGGCTTGAGTTGTCATGGCTTGAGACAACACGTAAAAAGCAGCCCTAAACTCCGCATTACTCACTTGTTCGGTCAAAGGGTCGACCGGAGGTTGAGGAGGAGCTTCTCGTTCCACATTCTCTCTCGTATTCCTTCTAGCATATGCCCTTCGAGTGGCCATATCATATAGAGAATCATATAAGTATTGGGAGAGAAACATTATAGGGCAAAAATCTATCGCAAGACTTTAGAGTAATGAAAGAAGTGAAATTTCCTAAACATCTTGTAACCTTTCATTCATAAATGTGGCGTGTTTCACACTCATGAACAAGACTCTATTTGACGTGGCTTATGAGACTTCCTAGGACCTTTCTAAACTTTGTGCTCTGATACCAAGTTTGTCACGACCCAAAGCATGCCCTAGATGTGACATGACGTATAGGACCCCGAGAGGCCCTACACAAGCCACTTACCATACATCATACAAGACAATAGAAAATTTAGAGAGTTTAAAAGACAATTCAAACATAAAAGTTTATAAAACATAGCGGAAGTCTAACATAGTGTCAACGCCATCTAGTACATCAAGAGTGATCGGGACGTAATTTCTACATCACATACAATACTGAAAAGTAAAGACATAATTAAATAAGGGCTCGACCCTCGGACCATGAGGACTCACAAATGTTCAATATCTACTAAGAGATCCCTGGCCACGGAGATGCGAATTTGGAGCGTAGGACCCTACATTTGGAAGAATCTAGACAAGAGTATGTGTTAGAAAAAATATGTACCAAGTACGATAACAATGCATAAAAGTATGAAAATCGTGCAAAAAGGACCTTTCCTGACATAACATGCAATGACCAAGCTTATTCAAAAGATGAAGGAGTTCGGAAACACAATTCGTAAAGACATAGTCAATGCAAGCTTAACATCTTTAAACATTCATGAGATATTTCTTGAAGTGGCCTTAGCCTTAGTTCATTATTGTGGGAGATTTACCTTTAACTGACATCTAAGACCATGTGAGCTAATAACATGGTATCCGATATCTACCCAACATCGACAAGAGGCGTTCTCACTTGTCAAGGTAGGAACCATGAGACTTCTAGCTTACGTGGATCCACTAGCGAATGCCTATCTAGACAAACCTATGGTGGCACATAGTTTATGGGACATGTGTAGTCGCCATTTGTCCACTCGATGCTAACCATAAATCCCACGAAATAGTCCTTAGTCTTAACTTTTCTTAATATTCATGAGACATGGGTAATCTTCATTTGTCTTATCATTGGAGGTCATGGGTAATCGTTGCTTGCCTCATTATCCATGGAAGGGCACATCAAGTAACCAATCCAAGCTAAGTTTCATTAGAATAGCTCCTTTAGTCTTTATTCGTTTTAGGTAAGAAGATCTTTCAACTTTATGAATACTTAATGTGAGAAATCCTTTCACAACAACAACAACATTGATGCTTCAATCTCAAAGCAAGTCTTAAATCATTTTCATCAATTTGATAAGAACATGCACATCTTCATAAACTCATCTTTCATAATTCAAAAGCTTCATCATATGAACAATTCTATGAAACATGGATTTCACATGGGTTCATGGGGATTCAACTTGGAAACATGCAATTTCTTCAATTCATGCATAACAGGACATAAATCAATCAATAATACCGTGATTGAAAAGAACCGTGAGATTGAATAAAAACCCTAACTTCCATTGGAGATTCTACCTTGTGAAAATATGAGGATTTAGTAACCCTATGGAGGAAAGGACTTCATAGGTGATTACTATCATACCGTAATACCAAGAGCTTACAATCAATGGTGAAATTAGAGACTTGACTTGAAACCCTAGTCTTCTTCTTCAAGCTTCTAGATAGAGAAATATTTGGGAGGATGTAATTGTTCTTCTTTTAGGAATTTGAGAGAATAAATTGAATTAGGATATTTTGGGGTTAAAACGTTTATATAGAGACTTTAATAGAAGGTAAAACGACATAGTATCGAGTCAGAATAATTAGGAAAAGACCCAAAAGTCCTTCTTAAAAATAATTGTCGACCTCATCAATGGTCAAACCATGGACCGTCCTGGTTGGTCGTAGATGAGATCAGAGACCACTGGATTTGGACCCCCAACAACGAACCTATGTATAGTCTGTGGGTCAACGTATGAACTGTACACCTCAGTCGTGGGTCGCAACTTTTGATTCTAAAATTTCTCTAAGTCTAGGACTCACCTACGAAACCTATTTACGACTCGTGCATGGGACAACGAACTGTCCTGGTGAATCGTATGTAAGTACTGAAATTTGATATTTTTGGAAAACTTGGACTGGCCAACCACGGGCCTACCTACGGACCGTGTCTCAGACCATAGACTATCGGTAGCTCCGTTGGTACTGGAACCAGATCTTGAAAATCTATAATTTCTCATCTTTTTGAATCCGAGGTGTTACAGAATTAAGGAGAATTTTGCATAAATCAATTGAGGCAAGTGGTCTACGAGTTCGACCTACAGATCGTGTAGGAAGTCCTATGGGCCATAGAAAGTGAACCATAGAAACCCAAGCTGAGTTTTTGGAAATCAAGCCCAGTAACCCATTCTACGATTGACCAGGACGGTCTGTCGAATGTAGTACGAACCGTAAAAAGTCTCACAGAAGTGTTCTAGACTTCGTGAAGTTTTGAAGTGAAAATTGAGTTCTACAATTTGGGTCTACGGACCATAGGAAGTCTTACGGGTCGTAGAAAGGACTTGTCAAAGTTGGATGAGATTTTAGGCTCCGTTACTTGGTCTAAGGTGTACCAGTACGATCTGTAGAAATTCCTACGGACCGTAGGTCGCAACCGTAAGATTAGTCCAGCAACTTTTTTAAAGGGTGTTTTGGTATTTTTCCTATATCCCCTAATTCTTATACTACATCGTTTTGCCTATAAATTAGTTCCTATAATTGATTTTACTCTTAAAATTACTCATTCCCAAATCATTCTCCCACAATCTTCAATTCCTCTCAAGTTTTCTCTCTCTAGATCAAGGAAGAAGAAGCTAGTGTTCTTCAAGTTTTAGTCTTCTTTCTTCATCAATTGCTTAGGGCTTCAAGATCAAGGTATGTAGGGCTTTATCAATGGATTTCATTCACCCATTGAGCCTCGTGGTTTCTCAATTCTCCAAGTCAAATTTCAATTCAATTGATTAGGTTTTCATTTAATTCCTCTTACATTCTATTTCTATGAATTTAATTGATTGATTGTGATTTTATTTTGATGATTTAGACAAGATTACATGTTTTTCAATTAATTTCATGTGAATTCATGCATTGATCATGATTTTGGCTATGAACCCTTATTGACATGAATTTATGAAGAAGCGATGAATGATGTTTTCATGAACTTATGCATGATTTATGAATAGGATTATTTTATGATCTAGGTTGTTACAAGATTGGCATCAATGAAATTGTGAAAGAATTTCTCACATATAGGGATCATGGCTTAGTGAAAGGTTTTCTCACTTAGACTTGATTCAAGATTTAAGGAGCTATTCTATGATATTTTTAGCTTGAATTAGTAACTTAATTGTGGTTTATCATAGATGATGATATGTTTCTGAAAATGATTACTCCGTTGGGATTTAACTTAGCACCAGAGAACTTCGAGGTGGAGGCTCAAATAGGATAGTCTGTAGTAGCAACTTCTAGTTCCAAACTATGTGCCCCTATAGGATTGCCTTGGCCTTGCTAGTGAATCCACATTTAACACATGATATGATACAAAGTTCTAGCTTGGCAAGTAGACTCTCCCTTCTCAATGTGAAAGTTACATCGGATACCATGTATAGCTCGCTTGGTCTATTGTAGGTTAAAGCTAATATCCCACAAAATGAATTAAGTTATTTTCAATATTCTTACGATGCTTCCATAATGATATTAAGACGCATTGACCATGTTCATGATTTACGATTCTTCTTAAACGCTTTTACTATGTTTAGCTTGGTCATGCATCTCATGTGTAATAACTAAGATTCACAACATGACATTGCACCAAAAAACACTGATTTATAGAAATGCAAAAAGTAAAAAAATTCTAAATACATTTTTTTTGACAATCGAGAAATTTGTCTGTGCCCCGCCCTTTGGACCAATCACAGCCTTATAAATTCGGTGGATAATGGGTCTGCCCCTCTACCCTTCTTCACTTAAATACTGGGATTCGCTTTGCATGGTGTGGGGCTTAAACCTGTGACCTAAGCCACAAATCCTCCACCTTTTGCCACTCAAGCTATGCCTTGGGGGAAAAAAAAAATCAAAAATTTAAATGCTAAAGTGAGATGACTGAGAATTTGAGATGATGCATATGGAAATGTGAATCATCCCATGAATGAGTATTAAAATCGAACTTCAGAGAGTGATAACATAGGCATGATACCTTTTTCCTTTTCTCCTCTTTGCAGTGTGCCGCTGGTGTATCTGAGCTCACCTTCCTGCTATTAGCACCATTTTTTGTAGCCTTACACCTAATATGAAGAAAAATTAGCATAAACACTAAGTTACCAACAAATCAACTAAGCTATTGGTGTTGCAATTTGGAGTAATGAACTAGAGATGACATCACTTGTGGATCCAAAAATATAACACAAATCATTTCAATCACAGACACCCGCTGAATACACAGATCTCATGGTCATGGAAAGGTTACAAGAAAGGCAAAGGCTTGCACTTCACCACGAAAAATCAGCAGTTTGTAGGAATGGGCAGATCCCAAAAAGTATAAATTTAATACAAGAAAGTATGTTTAGTTAACTAGTACGACATATTGTGCTTTGTTAAAACTCAGGCAATCTATGTCTTATGACTTTTACTAAGGGCGCCAGGCTGATAGTTTTGCCTTCTTATTAGCAGGTCATGACAATTGACAATAAGAAGAAGCTTTGCATAAGTTTGGCATGTCAAAACAATTGAATCTGATGGAAGTAGTAGATCAATCTAGTCTTGGGAACTTCATATTATTTTGTATATCCGTTACTTACGGTTGCCCTTGCTTTAAGAAATGCAATAATGGCAAAATAACCCTTCAACTTTGCTTCATAGAAGGTCTAAGACAACCAGCACCAAGATGCATTACTGCAGTAATAAGAGAAAGTTGTGGGACTCTTCTTGATCATGTTTGATTTGCTTTGGAAACTGATCATGGAAAATGGTAGTTCCGAACAGTCTAAAAATGCAGATATCCTTTATCTGAAAGTAACCACATAAGCTGTGCACATTGGGACAAGAGGACCGTGCATATAAAAAAGTGATAATCACTACATAAATCAGGGGAAAAGACAATTACGACAAAACAACGAGCTATACAGTAAGTTAACCTATATCTCTTGTCACTGCTTCTTAAAGATCCTCAAACTTTTCTGTTGTCAATTAGAAACAGGGAAAATAGATTATCACTGCCTTACACCATGCAAAAATCATAATACCTGATTATGCATTGTTGAATGAGCAAATCAAAGCATACTTTTAGACATCATATATGCGACTTGGTTTTTTTAAATTCCTCGAGATAGATTTAGATGTCTCCACCTTGGAAGGAAGATTCAGTTTGAAAGGTAAGTTAACAAAATAGATATTAAACGCCTACTGAGGTTGTCCAAATCATAATAAAGAAACCAGACATAATGAACCGCAAACTGAAATATTAATTGAGTAAGCATGCATGAAAAGAAAGGTGAGAGCAACGTAATGATGCAAGTGATCGTAATGGATCAAAGCCAAATCAGTTAAGCTCTAGAATTAGAAACATTTAACTTCAAGAAACTACCTAGTCATAGGTCAAACTGAGATATAAATCCTGATGGAGCTCATTCAAACAGACTTTCCAAGAGATTTAGAGGACAATAATTCTCTGTTAGACCTAGCTCAGACCTAAGTTGCTCGGACTCGTGTGCGGGTGTCCGATACGGGTGCGGATCTAGAGGTCGGATCCTTCATGATCTAATTTTTAAGATTCGGGGATATGGATCCATGTAAGAATACGGGTGTGAGATTCGCCTAAAAATAATTAAAATATCTAAAGATATTATAAAACCTAAAATATGAGATTTTTTGTGGAGAACTTGACGAGAATCCTGGAAGGAGATTAAAGAAAAAGGAGTGACATTGAAATTTCTATATAAAAGGTATTCCATTTTCTTCAAATTCATCTTAGCTTTTGTATTGATTATAGAAATCATTAAAACTTTCCAGACTTTCCCCATCGATTTTGGTCAAAGTACCCAAAATTGGTTGACCAAATCGGACACGGACCCCACACCCACACCCATGTCATGTCGACACCGGTGCGGCACCTAAAGTGAAGAGTCCGAGCAACTTAGGCTCAGACCATAATCCGAAAGTAAATGGATATCAACAAAATCAGCTGCCACACCTCTTTTACACCAACTCACTTTTTGTACGAAGCAGCTCACATTCCCAATCTCCTACTCATTGAAAATTGTTCTGGAAAGAAGATTCCATCCACATGGAAAAATGTCCCCCTAAGGCAGTATTTACTAATTAACCAACCAAATCTGATCTTTCTTCTATTTCCAACTTTTAAGCTTGTATGTGAATTAAATTCATCCCAGCAATTTTTTTTTGCTTCCATTATAGCTACTCCACAAGGAAACTTCACCAGATTTATCTAAAAGGGAGATTCCATTTCCATCCCATATTTTACAATCAGAACTTTCTTCCCCAGTTCTTTTCCATCATTAAACGTCCGACACTATTTGTATAATAAACTTTTCTTCTGTATTTTAAAATTTCTAACTACGGTACCACCATCTTTTTCGTCTTTCGTGACTACCGACCATTTCACTAAATGATGCTTTCTGTTGTCACTCTCACCTACCTACAAGGAGTCTGATTGAATATATTTACAGGTATTGCAAATACTAGAAGACATTCTTTCAGCAGACTAATACATTTTTCCAACCCATTCAACATGCTACTGTATTCCCAGTGAAAAACTACTGTACCGAGTGACCCTGAAACCCTCTCATTCCAACAGACTATCCAATGAACTCATTGTCAAGCACATATACATCAGAATTATTTGAAAAGTGTGACGTGCAGTTGAAAATCACACAGTTCAAATGGCAAATAATTTACAGAAAATAGTTTTCTAAAGAAATCAAATTTGTATTTAGATGCATCTTTTCTTTTATTTTGAGAAGAAAAACCGTATCTTCTCTTTTTTTTTCTCCCTAACCCTGAAGTTTCTTGCGCAGGCTTTACAGAAAAGGGGCTGGCAGATTTGCTCAAGATGTGTCATGTGTGCGCAGGAAGAAGAAATCAATGATCATCTATTCCTTCACTGTGAGGCAGCATTGAGCCTATGGAACATGTTTTTATGTTTGTTAGGAGTTAAGTGGGTGATGCCTAACACGACAATGGAACTCCTAAGCAGTTGGAAAGGTATTGGCAACAGAGGAAGAAAAGAATTCTGGTGGAGAACTATCCCAGCATGCATATGGTGGACTCTTTGGAAAGAAAGGAACTCAAGGTGCTTTGATGGACAAAAAACTAACTTACAGAAAATTAGAATGAATTGTATAAGCCTTTTGTTTTTTTGGTGTAAACAAAATCTGATAGGGGAGATAGTAGAATTAGTTGATTTTATAGGAAACTTGTAAAGAATACCCCATGTGGGATGTAAGTTTCCAATTCATCATTCTTTGGATGATGAATCTTTTGATGTGAATACAAGGTTACCCTTTTCTCAAAAAATGATGATCGATATATGGTGAAGCTCTTCAACCAAAACCTTTAAATAATTAACCTTTTCTTGTTTCCGATGATAATCTATATATGGTGAAGTTCTTCTGCCAAAATCTTTTAATAATTAATCATATTTCATATTCTTCATTTGTGATACATTTGCATAAACTAAATATAGTGCACTAATCTTTTAACAAGAAGAATTCATGACAAAAATATATTTTGAGAAATATAATTCAAGATTGAAGCAACAAGTGCACTTATAATTCATGATAAAAGCACCCAAGAGTGTGACTTAGTGATCAATGAAGTAGGTTAAGAATCATGAAGTCGCGGGTTCAAATCCAAGCTAAGACAAAACAAATTATTTCTTTCCATCTGTTTTTGCCTATCTCGTGGAATTAGTTGAGATGTGTGCAAGCTGGACTAGACACCACGGTTACAAAAATGAACAATCATAATTGAATTATCATACCGACTCAAGACCCCAACATTTTGTCTTCAAATTGCAAAAAGAAAATGACAGAATACTTTTGATAGAGAAGTTGTGTATTTATATTTGACCAAGTGAAATTTCCAAAGGAAAAAAAAATTAAATGCATCTCACAAAGTGCCAAAGATAAGTAACTGAAATCCATAAACACTTGTTCTTTCTCATATAGAACCAAAATACACGTGTTCTTTCTCATATAGAATCAGATTACACTTGTTCTTTCTCATATAGAATTAGATTACACTTGTTCACCTTCCCTATATCCTTAGGCCATTTCTGGTCAGTTTTCTCTCTAGTGTTGCTATAATGCAAAGGAACGGCTCTTCTTAACGGTGAAATGACCTGGAAGACCCTTGTACTTGACTCACATTGTCAAATGGACACTTCTATTTATGACTTTGCCAACGGAAGACTTAAAGTTATTAAAATATGTTATTCTAAACCGCTCTAATCCTGGGTGTCTCTCAATCACGATGATGTTGATAACACATCACTATCCACATCATATCAAAATTGCAACTTCATTTTTATCATTACAAATACTACTTTTTTAATAACAAAAAATCTAAAATTCTTCTCCAAAATTAGACTTATAAAATTGATTCACCAGAAAAGATGTCTCGCAGGCACTTTATCCCAAAGTAGCCATCGTTGAGGCATTCATGCCAAAATTCAACGTCAACAACTTATTTGGCTTGAAGAGCCATTATCGAAACTAGAATTGAAGTAGAAGTTTCTCTTCACTTTCTTTTGTTGACTTTTTCAATTAGCTAGAATAATTTTTAGTCTTTCCAAGACTTCTGGTGGAATGGCCAAAAGTCCTTCTTCCTAAACTACGGGGGGGGTTAGGGATCAAGGATTTGGCGCTGCATAATAAGTGTATACTTATGAAATAGTTATGGAGATACACACAGGAGGAACATGTTTTATGGAAGGATGTGGTCAGTGCAAAGCATGGGATACAGAGTCATTGGTGCACCAGTCTTTCAAAAGCACCTTATGGGGTCGGAGTCTGGAAACACATATGCAAGCTATGGGAGAAATTTTCTCAGCATAAGCACTTCACAGTGGGGAATGGACTTCATATCAGATTTTGGAAAGACAAATGGCTTCGCAACACAGTTCTGATGGATGATTATCCAAGTCTTTTCAACTTAGCCAGGGATCCAGACTCAACAATTACTCAAAATAGAGATGGAACAATCTGGAGCATTATGTTTAGAAGGAATATGCAGGATTGGGAGTTTAATGACCTGATCAAACTACTACAGACTCTACAGAGTTTCTCTCTCAACACTCAGGTAACAGATCAGTTCAAATGGGGTACTACAGGAGACGGGAATTACACAGTGAGTGCAGCCTACAAGCAGTCAAGAGCACTTAATGCAGTCACTGACCACT